>JBBBDQ010001474.1:1672500-1842500 GCA_037127315.1 Ascarosepion bandense
ATAATATATAATATAATGAGGATTGGTGTAAATAGATTATTAAAATATGTGCGTTTTGACGTATACTCACGAAAAAAATAATGAAAAATATGATGTGCTTACTAAATGAGCTGTAACAGTAACAACTACCCCACCCCAAACAGCAACAGCAGTAGTTGTAAAAGTAGCAGCAGTAGAACAAAATAGTAGTAGCAGCAGCAGGAAGCTGAAAAAGTGGCAGTTGTAATAATTGTAGCATTGCAGTAGTAACGCAGTTGGATTGCAGTGGTAAAACAGCTGGATTGCAGTAGTAAAACAGCTGGATTGCAGTAGTAGTGTGAGCATGAGTTCACTTCTCGTAGTAATATTACTACTGCTGCTAACAAACGGTGTACTTTGCTGTTGCTACAGTAAAGACGATTCGGATTAGGTGTATACAACTACATTAGTACTTACTGTTGGGCAGCTGTGACAGTCCCCAGCCCCACTCACCCTTAATTTTTACACTACTTTTGCCAGATCTACCCTTTTTTTACACTTTAAATAACAACAACGCTTTTTGAGAGAAGTAAAGAAAAAAAAAGAAGATATTTTTGAGGATTATTTAATAACTGTACACCACAACTCTCCACCTATCATTTTTGTGTCATTTTAAAACACGGCAACAACCCCCAAAAAACAGGTAATCGTTTTGTTTTTTCTTAATTTATGTTATTAATCAAAAATAGTGTATTATTTTATTTTTAAATGTTAGATTGTGACTTTTTTTTATTAAAATAAAAAATATGGTTCTTAATCTTATAAGTTATTAATATCGATTTATTTACTTAATTTATTTCCAAATAAATCATTATCTTTTTTTCTTTTTATAAGTTTAAAAAAATAAGATACTTAACTTACTTAAACACACACACACACATCTAATATATATATATATATATATATATAATATTATTGCTAAATTAAATAAATTGATTTGACATGTTCTTTTTAACACTTCCGTAAAATTTGCTTTTTTAGTTGTTTTTTTTTTTTTCATGAGTCCATGTGTTTAAATTTTTTTCTTTATTGAATTTCTTGTAAATGTGTATTTAAAAATTATAGTATTTTTTATATTTTATTTACTTGCTTAAGCAGTAAAGCTTAAGAAATACATGTGGAATATAAGTTGGTACTACTATGTCAGCACTAGTTGATTACAAGTACTTACTCGTATTGAAACCCCGCGCACATGATTTCAAATTCTGTTTTTAAATCTTTTAAAGTTTAACAAATGATAATATCTCAAATTAATACTGGTTAATTTTTGTTATCAACTATTTTGTTTTCCTGTATAAAACAGTATAAACACTTGTCATTTAAATACTACATCGCCTTTTATTTTATTTTTTTTTTTTTAAATCGATTTGATTTTGAGATTTTGCTATTTGCTAAAACTAAAAGAGTGAAAAAGGGTTATTGCTTTTAATTACAGAGAATAGTGATTATGACAGATGGACTGTTTTATCATCCTCCTTAACCTTATTATTATTATTTATAGTTAAAGAAGCCCATTCTTTCTTGTATTTAAAAAGAGAGTATTTTATGTTGACTACAAAGGAAGAGTAGTTTAAAGACTAACTGCTAACCTTTTCTAATTTTCATACTGTAAAACTGTCTTTTTAATTGTATATTTTTTATTTCTAGATTAAAATAAAAGCCACACTAACCGCCTTTTTTCCATTGCATTTTTACTCTAAGTGTTATTACCCTCCTTTTTGTAGGCGCTTAAAAATGTTGGAGGAAGAGGGGATAAATGTATGGAAAGGATTAGGCTTTAAGCTGTATAGGCTTTTTTTTTTTTTTTAGGGGTAATCTTATTTTGGGAAAAGAAAAAGATGTTACTTGTTATTTTACCTTAGTGTTTAATTCATTTTATGATGCTAATTCAGTTATGAAATTACTACTGACTGATGATTATTAAAAAAAAAAAATACTTGTTTCGTTTGGTAGAGCAGTGTGAGTGCTCTATAAATGAAATTGAAATGTGGTATCTCTCAACACCAGTTGTTACTGCTACAATTTTGTATTGTATTATTGTCTCTATTTAAATAATTTAATAGCCATATTCTTTCATCTTTAATTTTACCTGATAAAAGCTAACTTCTTTTTTTGTATCACAGTGTAGTATTTCATAAATTCAAGAGAAAAAATAAACATGGCTATATTTATTTTTTTTTCTCTTTTAAAAAGTAAAGAAAATTACCAAAAATATCACCCTGAAGGCTATTTACCAGCTTCTTTGTGGCGCATTTTACGATAAAGTGATCACGTTGCTAAACATACCTATTTCTCTTTTTGGTTAAATTAAATGCTTAAAAAGTATTTATTTCTCTATAAATTTATTGATTGTAAAATGTCATGTCATGTGTTGTAGAACATTTAATTTAAAAAATAATTTTATGCTGTCAAATTGAAACAAGTGCACTTTTATTTTTCAAATTCTAATTCTTAATTGCTTTTTTTTTTTTTTAATCACTCTGCTTTGAAAAGCTAAATTTAAAAGGTTAGAAACAGTTTTTGATATATATTTACCATGTCTCATATTGGAAACACTTTTTTAACGAATAATTTATCCATATCGATGACAATTAGGGAATCTACAGAAAAAAAATTATTTTTTAACTAAGACTAAAAGAGACACATTTTTTCGTTTGTTGGTGACAATTCGGTTAAAATATATTTTCCGATAAAAATATTTTTCTAATGTATTTTTATGAATCTTACAAGAAAATGTCATTTTTTTTTCTTTGACACTGTTTTGAAAGAAGGAAAGTTTAAAAGTGGAAGCGAGCAAAATGGCTCTAAAACGGGGGTTTGATTTACAATATATATTTTATGTCAAATTAGACCCTGACTTTGTGTACGACATTGATACTGAAGGTTCAATTACAATTTGAACGAGACCCTGACTTTTTGCTCACTTCGTTGTCTTGTCTGTTTGTTTTTTTTGTTTTTTTTTTATTATTCATATCTAAAAATCTGTTTAATCTTCCGATGCACTGTGATTTTTTTTTTTTTTAAGAATTTAAAACAGTTCGTCCCAAATTTTGTTTTACTAATTCAACTCTCTCTCTTATGTAAAAAAAAAATTGGCTAGTTTCCTTGCTACCAAGGAACACGTTGTTGTTGCCATCTCAACTTGTTCCAAAGATGACTCCAGGAAATCTATTTGCTTTTAAACAGCATCCAATGGTCCCTGATTACGTTACCCAAATTAAATAAAGTGATTGTCTTTACCGCATTGAATTCACATTTTCAGATGTCAGCGAAGCCTCCAAGCGAACATAAATTCAGGGTTCAGTTTAGTAGAATGTTTATGTTGTAAATCGAACATTTCGTGTCATAATTTTGGATACTAAGTCAGGGTCCAGTTTGACATTGATAGTGCATTATAAGTTGAACTCCCATTTTAGAACCACTTCATTCGTTTCCACATTTAAATTTCTATATTCCCAAAAGTAAGTAGACCTAAAAAAAAAAAACATAACTGCACCAGAAAAATCCATATTTGAGAAAAATTTATCTTATGGTTATTTTTTTTACTGTTTATCACATCATCATTTCTACTCTAGGTAGGGAGAGAAATCCTTTGGGCTTGAATAACCGGTCATATGAAGGAAAACAGGTAGACAACGGCTTAAAAGTAAAACAGTTGTGTTGTGAGTTGACTAAAAAAAAAAAAAAAAAGCAAAAAAAAAGCCTAAATTGAAACTAAAAATAGTGATGCAATTTCGTCACAATATATTTCGACAAGTAAACCTTAGGCGCAGGCCTTCCCTTTAAACAATCAGATTACCTGGTAATCATTACCATAACTACTCATTCTCATATTAATTAAAAAAATAATTATTGAAGGTAAAGCATAATAATTTAAGAGACGGACAGGCTATATAAATTATATTGGTAGTTTTTTTTTATTTTGAATTTGAGTCTTTTTAGCACCGTATTTTTAAAAATTATCAACCATGTGGTACGTGTTTTTTTTTTTATCAATTCTATTTTTAGAAAGTAAGTTGTCGACTTCTTAGGGGCAAGTCAATCCATTCCAAAATTTGTATTTAAAAAAAAATTCAATAACTTTTATTGCGATTGTATTTTTTTTTTTTCCCACATTGACAAAAGCGAAATATGAGTCAAATTGAGTAAATTGGGTGGGAATCAAGTTTATATGCCCATGAAAAAAAAGTGAGTCAAACTAAAAAAAAAAAAATTACTTCTCTAATTTTATTGTCAACGATTTGCACAAAAATGAGAGCTTTTTTTGTCATGTTTACAAAAAGAGAGAGCCTGATCGCTAAGAAGAGTATTTTATTTTTTTCTACCCATGTTTTAAAATAGTATTTAAATTCACTTGTTCTGGATGGACAAGGAAGTTAAGTCACCTGCCTTAGCACCCCAGGTCAAAAAATTTTTACCCACTGGGCCTGTGCTTTATTACAACTGAGCCAATTTCTCTACCCCACCTCCCACATTAGGTTATGTTTGTTTCATTTTGAATTTTGATCATTTGATACTTTATCGTTTTATCACTTTGCTCAAAATCACTTGACATCATTTTTTGTGATAGAAAACATTTTTTTACCCAGGATATGAATTCCTAAAAAAGGCTGGCTTTTTTAAAAAGCTCCATTTTTCTTTTAATCTCGGAATAATAGATAATTTCCAATCAAATAGTTTTGTTTGATCAGTTAAAAAAATTATAATTTTTTTAGTTAATATGCAAATTAATTAAAATAAAAAAAGTGAATTTAGTCACTGTTTTAAAAACGTACACATATAACTTGATTTTATTTTCCAATTATTTTTTTCCGTGTGGGTGTTAACACCCACTGTGCCTGTCAGTGTCATGTTATAGGTTACTTAGTATTAATTTAATAGTATTAAATTAATGTTTTAACACTATTAAAACATTAGAGATCCAGATCATATTTTATTTTTTTCTGAAATTCAGTTTAGTAAAATTCAGTAATTTTACTGAAATTAAACATTTTGAAAAACGGAAAAAAATACAATTTTGTCAGGAACTTTTCCTTGGTATTAATTCATTTTCATTATTTAATAAATGACATTTTATTATTTCTTTTTCCTGAAAAAATGTAATTTCCTTAATCAGGAAATTGTATTTTTTCCCACCTTATTGCATTCCCCCCTTACTCCAGTCCAGATCAAAACAGGTTTGTCTTGTTCTTGTAAGCTAGTACTAAGTGACAAAATATTCAGACATAATTGACAAAAATAATGATTATGAAAGAGGGTCACTGTGTTTTTTTTTTTTTTTTTTTTGTAATACTAGACTGGATTTTTATTCAGTCAAAAAAAATTACCTTGGGATTTCATACAATTGGCACTTGAAACAATCGATTTTTTTTCACTTTCTTCTTACTACATGTTAAGATATACCCCCCCCCCCCACCTCATATTCATATAAGAACAGGTAGGAAAAAACTTTTTTCCTACCTGTTTTTTTTCCTACCTACTTTTTCCTACCTACTTTTTTCAAAAAAGTCTTTAATCTGTGTTTCACTTTAACAAGCTTCGGCGGACCTGAAGCAGACTACCACCACGTTTAATTTCGTTTTTTTTCTCCCAGCGCAGTTCAATCGATCGTCCTCTTTGCTTTACGACTGACAAAAAAAAAAAATTGAAAAATTTCAATATTTAAACATTTTCTTGGGGGGGATCAGTTTCTCATACAACGTTATAGTAAATCGAGCCTCCATTTTGAAACCAGTCGCCGGTACGACATTACCGCTACCTGTAAATTTGTTCATTATTAAATTTTTTGGATTTTATTCAGTGCAATATTATCTTTTTTTACACCTTAAACTTTACGAATGACAATTTTTTTTTTTTTATAATCGGAAAGTTTAAGTAACACTCGATAGGACTGCGCTGAAAAAAGTTAAAAAGAAAAAAACAACGAAATTAAACGTGGTGGTAATCTACTTAAGGTCTGACCAAGCTTCTTCAGACAATTTTTAAGATTAATGATTTAAAAACAAAACTTCTTGTATTTTATTTTTGATCCATATATTCAACTCCTCCACACACACACTGAAGAACAAATTAACTATTTTGTTTTTAATATTTTTTTTCTTTATTTGCACTTTGGAGTTATTTCCAAAAATTATGTAGTGTTAAGCTTTTTATTGATTAATTACATGGTCTTACCTCCACAAAATAACAATGTTTTCCATTTATTTTTTTTTTTATGGTGGACTTATTTTAAATGAAGAACCTGAAAAGTTTAAAAGAAATAAGTTCTAATTCCAGATATCATCTTTTATGTGCCGTGTCCCTTCAGGACTTAGGAGGTTGTGAAGAACCATGATCGCCTATCTGTAGTAGCTCTTAATATATTTTGACTTATTTTTCCTAAACCCTGCTCTGCCATTCATTTGCTTAAACCCATCAATATAATCACTTGCTGTTTTCCCCTGTCTCTCCTTTCCTCTCTCTCTACCCTGTGCGTATCAGATTTTCCAAGCACTCCTTTCTCATCATGTGTCCCAAAAATTTCAATTGTTTCTTCTTGATGTTAAGTATAAGTTTCCTTTTGTGTTTACATTCTCTTCAGAATCTTCTTGTTGCTCATATGTTTGGCACATGACGCCCTCAGCATCCTTCTGTAGAACCACATTTCTGTTGCTTCAAGTTTTTCCTTCATCTTTGAGATGGTCCAGCATTTGCTGCCATATAGGAGGATAGTTAAGCTGACCTCATTTATAGTGTGAATTTTAACTACAGAAAAATTTTACCTGTGTATAGTGCAACCAATCCCCCAAAAATGCATGACTTAACCTCTTCAAAAAGATTATTTATATCGCAAAACTCTTCTTTCTTTCTCTTTCCTTTAAAAATGAAAACTCATCAAATTTTGACATCCAGTTTTACGGTATTGCTTTCATGCTTTTTCTTTATTTCTTCGAGCCACAAGATTAGCAACTAGGTCCCACTCTTTTACTGTGAAACCAATAAATTGTAAACGCAAATTCTACTCCAGCAGCTTCTTTTCTTGCTTTCCCGATGGCTATAATCTCCAGCAATTTAAATGTAAAGTCAATAGTCATCTGTCTCACTAACATACATCCTCTCTCTCATGCTTTTTCTTCGTCCCCCCAACTCTCATCAGTATTCTCTTCCTGACACCCCCTGCAACTTCTCATAACATTCCTTGTATGTAACCCCCTGCACAACAGTGGCAGTAAAATGCCTTGCTTGGGGCGACACGATTATAAAAAAAATCCAAGTAATTTAAAAGCCCTTATTACTTTCGTTTCTATTTTAGAGGATAAAGGATAAATACTATTACAGGGTGCAATAATTAAACTTTTGTATAAAAATTTCTGTACTATTATGTGGATATAAAGTGGGGGATCAATTTTGCATTACAATAAATATATAAACTGATCCCTCACTTTATGGTCAGTCATCCTTCTTTTACCCACTCCCTGACACCTCTTATAACCAGTCACTCTTTCTCATAACTTTTCTCCTATGTAACCTCCTACAAAACAGTGGCAGTAAAATGCCTTGCTTGTGGCGACATGATTTTAAAAAAAAAAAAAAATGAGCATAAAGTTTTTCAAAATAACAGCATATGACTACTTAGTTATTTCTCTTATATATATAATGGCTGGCCAATTGCAATCAAGGATGCCCATCTACCAGGGTGGCTAGCTGATCCCTATTGCAGATGCCTGCTCAGGCACACTTATTTGTTCAACACCCACAGAGCCCACCTGTGATTTATACTGTAACTATACTGAGCAGACTTTAGTTTCTGGGTGAGAGCATGTTATCTGGTGTGAACAACAATCTGAACAAGTCCAGGACGCTTAAACCCTCGGTCATGATGACTTGTGACTTCGAACTAGCACAGCCATTGATGGCTCCTCAAAGAAAGCTATCTACCCAAATTCACTCACAAAGGTCAACTTGTGGTATGCCTTCCAAAGGTATGGCAAGCTGCAATCTCCCCATTGTGTGTGCGTGTATATCAATCACAGCTCTTCAGTATGGTTAGCCATCTGATCGCTTCCAGCTAGGATTGAAACATGATCAGCTTGATATCAGTCAGAGATTCTACCTTTAGGCTATTGGTGCACGAATGAGGAGGCAGACTTTAGTGTGTTATATATACAATGTAAACACATGCCAGTGGCTGAGAGTGTTTAAATTTATTACTGAATGAACAATGCCTAAATAGCGGTGAGTAGCTACTGTTTTGAAAGTCTACCATTTCCACAGAGTGCTCAAAAAAAAGTCATCAAGTGACAACATAGTTATCTGCATAGTAGCTTTGATACACATATATCAAAATCGGTTGGGTTTCAATCCTGGGTTAAAAAGCAATCGGAGTCTAACTGTACTGATGAGCTGTGATACAGTGAAACAGATCTGTCTGTGGATGACACACACACACATTTATATATATATATATTTCAAAAATATTTTTACAAACTTGAAAAGTGGGTTCCTCATACCAAAAGTCCATATAAACAAGTGTCTGCAAATATTGTTTTTTGAGTTAAGTTTCAAGAAAGTATACAGTAGATGGCACTGTGTTGCATTTGCCATTCATGTACATTTGTGGCTAGTCCATCTTTAATGTGTGTAGTAATGATTTAACTGAGAAGTGTTCCATTTATCAATGGCAGAATATTAATATCATGAACAGACAGATAGAACTTTTACGTGAGGTTGCCACGAATGGTGGTGATATGAGTGAGGTTGCACGGCTGTATCAGCTTCCATTTCCATACCAAAGGCAGCAAAGTTATCTAAACTTTACTGATGTTTATCATTAAGTTGCTGAGACAAGGTCCATGGCACCACAAACTATGGGTTTAGGAAGATCATTTGTACATTTAACAGCATCTACCATAAACTTTAAACTTAACTTAAAAACGAAAGACCTGTTTATATGGACTTTTGTCCTTGTTTTGGTGTGAGAGGAACCCACCTACAAAGTTTGGTAAAGTGTTTTTGATACACAGTGTGTTTTTTATATTATTTTTATTTTTTGTTATATTATCACAATGTGAATATTTAGTAACAAAAGTGATAAAAACAAATTAGCCCACAGAAAATTGGGAAAAAAAAAATTTTAATTTTAGCATCCCCTCTTCATATGTCTGTGTAATCACATCAAATATCACTTTAGTCCAATAATGTCCTAAAGGCCAAAAATATTTCCACTTTTTCATAGATTTTCATAATATATAACAAAAGGCTAAAATGCCCCACCCAGTGTTTCAAATCTGGTTCATACCTTAGGAGTGATTGTTTTCTGCCTTGTGTATATGATATATATATATATTCTTCATTTGTAAACAAGTTATTGCACAACTTATGTTTCTACCATGAGTGGTGTCTTCAAGTGATTTGCAATAACTGATTTTACGGTTTACCACTTGTTTTTTTTTATGCTCACCTAACAGGGAATTTTTAAACGCACAGTTTATATATATATATATATATATATATGGCTATGATATCCTCATCCACATATAAAGAAACAGTTAAAAAAAAAAATTCTATCATATCACCCTGAGCAAGGCGGTAATGTCACTGAAGCACAGGGGGCTATGTAGGAGTGAAAAGATTGGAAAAGAGAAAGCTGGAAACCACATCCTGAACAAGGGATGAGCCTCTTCACCTGTTCAATAGACGTGGGTAGAGTGTGAACTAAATTTGATTTATATAGTAGACAAGTTTTGATGTGTAACACACCAGTAAATCATCCACATACAGGGAGCAATCCACATTGGGCTCAAGGCATTTTACTATGTTATTTATTTAAAAGAGTAACTCATAAAATACTCCCTTGCAGTACGGCATTTCCTGCTCTATTGATTCTGGAAGCATAATTCCCACTTGCATTTTGAAGGTTAGCTTTTCTAAAAAAATTTGAAAATTGGCATTTTACCTTTAATCAGAGAATTTTCAGATCTTCTATAATTCCATATTTCCAGGCTGTCATGTCATATGCCTTCTCCAAATTGAAAAAGATGACTGCCACATTCTTTTTTAATATACACTTCTCTTATAGAAGTTTCTAGTTGTACCAAGATGGTCAAGTTTGCACATTTTATTTCTGAAGCCTGAATGGAATTCTGTTATTAACCTACTGGATTTTAAATTCCACATTAACCTGTTTTTTTTTGTTTTTTTTTATCATTCTATTGTTTTAAACACACCTGATGAGTGCTATAGGTCTATAATTTAAGAGGCCATTGCGAGAATTTTGAGAATCAGGTTGGGTGTTAGTGTAGGTATGGGGATCACTAGCTTGCTTCTATAAATTGAGAACATTATCACTGAGTGATATTTTGTTATAAATTTCTCAAAGATATTTGCTAGTTATTTTGGGTAGCAGTTGCAACAATTCATGATGTATCCTGTCAGAACAAACCATTGTGTTATGAATTTTGACCAGTAAGGCTCTTAATTTGCTTAACGCCTGTGTTTTCTTTACTGTAAATTTATTTTTTGTCTTATATGTTGGAAGTTTTGGGAGGAGAAATTTTATGCAAACTTGTCTCCTATAGTGAATGGTAAAAATGGCACAAGTGAAAAATAGGAAAAAAAGAAAAAAAATAGATTTCATTCAAGATCAACCTTTTTTTTTTTTTTTTTTTTTTTTGCCCATGGTCTATATTTATATTTCAATAAATTTATTTCTATCAATTTTACACTTGTGCCATTTTTACCTAAAATTTGCTATGTAAAAATATTGAAGTTAGGTAAAAGTATGTTTTAGCCTGTGATTGGTTTATTTAGATTGCAGTGTAGAAGGGAACTATTATTCCCCTCCATCTTTTTAACGATTTCCCATGCAATCATTTTTTTGTATTCATAATTTATTTTAGATAAAGTTCTTCCTTGAATTTTATAACATTTCTGTTAAACCAAATCTGCTATATTTTGTTGAGGTCGAAGATTTCATGTTTTTGTCAGCTATGGCTGTAAAAGTTTTGGCAAAATAGGCGACTAAGTCTTACTCTTCATTGTTATTTGGTTTTGTTTGGAGTTAGTTTAATAATAACAAAGAAAAAACAATGCCTATCAACTATGAACACGAGCATTGTACCATCTTGTGTTTGGAAAATTAAAAAAAACATTCCCATCACTATAGATCTATAGATACACATAAATTCTGCATGTTCAGTTAAAAATAAAAACCTTGATAATAGTGAATAGACTAGGCAAAAATACTTAGACATATAAAATATTTACTGTTTTTATTCACAAAAATGTCCAAAAAATTTGAATAAAAGGCCTAATTGCAGTACCTTTTCATTTGTCAAGTAAATTTTCTAGATGTTACCTTCAACCTAAGAAAAGGTACATATCTACCATACAGATTGTGTGTGTACAATGAGTATATGTATTTGCTGGGCATGTTGTGTATATTGTTCTGTATGAATATGTTTGTCTCAATGTTTATACATAATGGATATGTGCATGCAATATTTAATGATGCTTAAGATCATCCATTTACATTTAATATTAAGAGTTTGGCTAAGTACATAACATATCTTGGTAACTTAGTGTCTGGGTAAATATTAGTTGACCAGATGTCTCAACTTTGCATATAAAACATGGAAAATATTTTTTAAAACATTTTTTTTCTTTCTCTTGAGTGGGAAGAAGCAGGTACTGCATATCATCAAATACTGTGTATTTGAAGATGTGTGTTGTGGTGCAATGGCTATTGGCTCGGGACAAGAAATTGGGGAGCTGAGCTTGAATTCCAGTTAAATTCCTTGCATTCACTTATGCACAAATACTCTTGGTAAAAGTATTAATCCGTTTCTTCTCTTCAGTTGGGCAACCTGAGCTTTCAGCATCATTTGTGTCTGTAAAACCATGTTTAGTTAGCATACGTCCTCTTAACCGTTGTTTATGGCAGAGCAGAATAAACTTATCAAGCCATTGTTTTACTTGAATGGTATATTTTCCTGTCGGAAAAATCTGAATTTCGTGTGTTGATAAAGCATTGCTTTCTATTGCTTTGAAAATTTGCAACAGTAGCTTCACTTGAAGAATTATTTGTAAACTAATAATCTGATTGGGCTCAAATTTTGTCACATGCCATTTGAAGGTTAGTACTTCATAAATATATGGATTTTTATTAGTTGTGCCATCTATATGTCTGGATTTATTGAGTGATGTGTTATTGCTGGTACTTTTTCTAATGTATCTTTATATTTTCATGTTTTGACCCCAGTTTGGGGGATTCACTATTTACTCATTACTGGGACCCTAACAGGTGCTACCACCTTGTGCTAGTTGGGTTGCACTTATCATTGGTGTTAGGTAGATTTTTGTGGTTATATAAATTTGTGTGCATACAATGTGTATCATGTAAAGGTTGTGACTTTGTTCCTTACAGAGTGCCCTTCTACTGTGGCTACAACTTAGCTGCAAATAAACTTAATCCATTTATTGTTGATTATACATCTATAGTTAAGTGAATACTGGTTATAAAGAGTTGAGCCTGATGTAAAAGGCTCAAAATGCTCTATGAATTTTTTTTTTTTTTTTTTTTCAAAATTTTTACAGTATTTTTTTCCTCTTCAGGCAAAAAAAAAAAATACATATTAGTCAGCAAAAAAATTAAATGCAACTTGTTTTTTAATTTTTTTTTTTTTTTTTTTTTTTTTTTTTTTTTTTTTTTACGAATTTAACTTTTGTTGAGGAACAAAAGTAAAAGCCTTAAAGTAAAATTAACATGATCATTTAAATTAGTATCTTTGCTTTTTATAATTACTTTTAAAAGGTTGTAAAGCAAGGAATAGCAAACTCTCAACCCCTATGATCTCTGGTGAATTATAGCAGCAACTGTCTGTTTCATCTTTGATAAAATCTAGTTAAAAAACTTACACTTAAGTTTCAAAGTTTATATCAGATAAAAAGGTGTTATTTTATTTCTGGAGAGATATTCAAATCCTTTGAACTAGACTTTGCTAATAAAACATGAAGCAAAAACTTTTTTTTCATGTAAAGATGCAAAATTGGAATTGTAAAGAACAAAAAGTAAAGTAAGATAGAATATGAAATGATATTAATATTTTTTGGCCCCACCTGAGCAAAAAAAAAAAGCTGGGGTGCTCTATTACTTGAGGAAATAATATGGATTGTTTGTTGATAGTTCTCACAAATCTGTTCACCCCACCTCCACTTACACACATACACACACAATTTCTTGATGTTACTGCTGGTTGCATATCGAACTGTCGCTTGACTTGCTTTGAAACACTTCCCCAAAAACCTGATCTAGAAGAAAAAAAATGATTTTCGAAAAGATTAAATCATTTTCAAGGGACTCCAAAACGTATACACATAAAACTATGCATACACATGTTGCTTGAAATTGCCAAGCTTGTAAAGCCATTTCAATACTGCATTACAAAACTTTGCATAATGATTGAATATGGTTAATCTCTTGGCAGACTTTGTACTTTCAGTTACTAACTGCACAAGCATGACTTAAATGTTGTACTCAATGTATATAAAATCTCAAAGAACTCTTTTTATATAGGGGCATCCAAATCAACAATTATTTCCACTCAGTATTCCCTAGAAAAATTTGAAACATAAACGTTACAATGATACAATAGACTACCCACAAGAAATCACTGACCTGTGTGTGTGTGTGTGTGTGTGTGTATATATATATATATATATATATAGTACTGTGCAAAAGTATTAGGACAAAAACTATTTTATCTTTTATGTGGCATCAAAATAGTTTAAAATCACTCCTGTCCTAACATTTTTACACACTACCGGTAGTGTGCAAAAGTATTAGGACAGGGGTGATTTTCCTAAAAACCTCAATGAAATTCAAATACAGGGTGAAAAGCGAAACCTTTGTAAGAATTATTTAACTAAAAAGGAAGAGTAAGGAAGGCTTCAGAATTTGAATTGGCCTCCACAAAGCCCTGATCTCAATCCTACTGAACATCTATGGGATATTTTGGATAAAAAAATTGATAAATTTAATGTTACTTTGGAAGACACACTTTGGAAACAAATACAAGCTGCTTGGCAGGAGATACCATTAGATACATTGAAGAAGCTTGTGATGTCAATGCCTGACAGAATGAAGGCTGTAATCAAAGCAAAAGGCTATTATACTAAATATTAAATTTATTTTGTAACAAGTGCCTATCTGTAGTTCCTATATTTATGAATACTGGAGAACCCTCGGACTCTGCCAATTATCGCCCTGTCAGCCTCCTATCGGTCTTTGGTAAAGTGTTCGAAGCCATTATCAACGCCGAGGTGGTTCAGCATCTCACAGCCCACAGACTCCTCTCAGACAAAGTATGGTTTCCGATTCACCAGGTCAACTGTTGACATGCTGACGACCATCACTGAGTATATATATCAGGTTCTCAACAAGAATGGCAAAGCTTGAACCGTTGCCCTGGATATTTCCAAAGACTTTGACAGGGTCTGGCATGCTGGCCTTCTATGCAAGCTGCAGAGCTATGGTATAACTGGACATTTATTTGACCTAATCTAGTCATTCCTCTCGAATCGCACAATGAAGATAGTATTAAACGGACATGCCTCCCAAAACTACCATACGAATGCAGGTGTTCCTCAAGGCTCTATTCTAGGTCCTGAGCTTTTTCTGATCTACATTAATGATCTCCTCGATGTTATAAGATCCCAAGTAGGCATGTATGTCGACGATGCCAACGTTTACTCTCACCTTGATCAAAAATCTGCTGAGTTTGATAAAGGAAACCTTGCTGCTGAGCTTGAGAAGGACCTCCAATCCGTAGTAGACTGGGGTAAGAAATGGCTCGTAAATTTTAATGCTTCCAAAACGAAGCTGCTATCTATTAACCATCATAGACAATTGCTCGTACCCTCCCATTAGCATGGAACAGGCTAGCCTCCCTGAAAGTAAAACACTATGCCTCCTTGGCCTCACACTCTCAGCGGACCTCAAGTGGAATGACTATATTGAATCCATTGCTAATTCTGCTGCGAAGAAGGTTGGTTCACTGTGCAGGGCCAGGAAGTTTTTCCCTGTCTGAGTCCATCTTGCATATAGATAAATCTACCGTCTGCCCGTGTATTGAATACTGCTACCAAATCTGGTCGGGTGCCTGTGCTATTCACCTCAGGATTCTTGACAAAATCCAATGAATAATCTGCAATGTGATCAATACCAACTTAGCAGCTCGGCTGCAGTCACTCTCTCATCGGCGTGACGTGGCTTCCCTGTGCCTCTTCTATAAATACTTTCACGGCTTCTGCTCCAATGAACTTAGATCACTGGTGCCCCCTAGGTATGAATTTACATGAGCTACTAGATAAGCAACTAGGTCTCACTCTTTTACAGTGAAACCGATAAAGTGTAACCACAATTTCTACTCTAACAGCTTCTTTTCATGCACTTCCCACCTGTGGAATTCTCTTCCATATACTTGCTTCCCCGACGGCTACAATCTGCAGGAAATTAAATGTAAAGTCAATAGACATCTCCTATCACACTAACTTGCATCCATTCTCATACAAGCTCTTTTTCCATCTACTCCACCCACATCCTCAGTATCCTCATCCATTTATTACCCTCCCCCTGACATTTCCTATAACTAACCACTCTTTCTCATCACTTTCCCCTATGTAACACCCTGCGCAACAGTGGCAGTAGGATGCCTTGCTTGGGGTGAGATGATTTTTAAAAAAAAAAATTTTTTTTTTTTTTTTTTTTTTTTTTGTTAAAGCATTTGTTGAGTAAATAAAAAAATTACTTTAATTAAATTATTTTCTGTTAATATTCCTCTTAAAAGATAAAATAGGTCTTGTCCTAATACTTTTGCATAGTACTATATATATATATATATATATATATATATATATATATACACACACACACACAGATCCACAATTATTTCCACTCAATATTTCCTAGAATAATTTAAAACATAACCATTACCCATCGAAAATAACCCTTAGAATGATACAATAGACTACCCACAAAGAATCACCGTATATATATATATATATATATATATATATATATATATATATATAGTCAAGCAAAAATACTGCATATATGACCTGACGGTTGCATATAAGCATGAAACAGTCACAGCTGGATTTTGAAAATGTCCGCTTATATAAGCTGATTTTTAGTAAGCATTATTTACTTACATTCCTACTGGTTTAAGATAATATTTATTTTCTTATGGGGTTTAAAATTGTAGAGTAAGTGTCCATGGTAAAACTGCTCAATAAACAAATGAAATTTGCAATAAAAAAGAACACAGCAAAAATTTTATTGAGAAAGCAAACAATATATGAAAAGCAAATTAAGTCATAAGGCAAAACAAAAGTAATAAGGCAAAAGGTTCACTAAGAATTGGTGTTGACACACTAAAGTAGCTTTGGATTAACAAACATAGCATTCTGACATCAGGACAATCTTAGTGGCTAAAAAGAAATCCCAGCATGCATTTTTTTTTTTTTTTTTTTTTTTTTTTTTTTTTTTTTTTCAGTCATTTTGACGAAGATTGGAGCCAACAGATTTATAAATTTTTTTTAAGACCATGTCCCTATATATTTTCTCTGTCTGTCTCTCTTTCTATATACCATCATTATGGTAACTGAAGTCTTTGACTATCTGCTTGGTTTTTTTTAAGCATATATACTTGAGATAATTTCTTAGAATGACAGATTTTTCTAATGTTTTTATTTTCTCAATTTTGTTGAAGAGAATTATGAAGCATCTGGTGAGAAACTGTTATGAAGTAGTTTTCGCACTGATGGTTATAATCATGCTATGTGCATTGCTAATCAACTTAACGCACCCTAAATGTTAGGAACTTGATAATCTTCCACTGAAAAGTAATTCGGCTAACTGTTGACTAACATCATCTGCCTAGTAGTTCTACTGAACTTCAATAGAAGTCTAAAGAACTTCTATGAACTTCCAGTTAACTCTTATTAATATAGGAGGGAGAATTCATTATCTGAGGAATAGGTGTGTTTCCCCATAACAGAAACAAAGTTAAAAGTAATGGCATATAGAATTAGTCTGGAAGCCTCCACTTGGCACTAAGAGCTCATTAATCATATCAACTTATAAAAATAATAAAATAAGCACTAATAAATAATAAACAATGTCAACTTGTCTGAACACTAAATCCCAAAATGTTGACTAAGGTAGATATTTACATAACTTAGTCCAGGTTGAATGGTGTTTGGTTGAAGAGAAAAAGAAAAATGCATTTAACTTCCATTTTAGGTGGGGCTGTCTGCTTGTGAAAAATGGCATTCAAAATCTGTTTTTATCTGAACACAATGACCAAAGATGTTGGTGTGGGAGGAATGATAGCAAAGATTTCATATAATATAGGATACAGTTGCTTTCTCACTGGCGCAATGTGGCTTCCCTGTGTCTTTTCTACAAATACTTTCACGGCTTCTGCTCTGATGAATTTAGCTCATTAGTGCCCCCTATATATGAATTTACTTGAGCCACAAGATTAGCAACTATGTCCCACCCTTTTACTGTGAAATTGATAAATTGTAAATGCAAATTCTACTCCAGCAGCTTCTTTTCTCGCACTTCCCACCTGTGGAATTCCCTTCTGCATACTTGCTTTCCCGACAGCTACAATCTTTAAGAATTCAGGTGTAAAGTCAGTCACTTCCTGCCTCACTAACTTACATCCTATCTCTCATACTTTTTTTTTCTCTGTCCACCCCACTCATCAGTATTCTCTTCCTGACACTCTCTGTAACCTGTCAGTCTTTCTCATAACATTCCTCCTATGTAACCCACCTGCACAACAGTGGCAGTAAAATGCCTTGCTTGGAGCCACACGATTATAAAAAGAAATTATAACTGAAGATGTAATCATACATCCTTTTTGTAATTGTCATGTTCGTAATTGAATATTGCTAATTAAAATTAATTTTTAGGCTCTCATTAAACTTGTAAATATTTACTACATTTTCCATTTTTGGAAGAATGCTTAGAAAGTATTTTTTCTACACTGTCAAAAAAGTTGATATAAAAATAAGCATATTTCTCTCTTTGATTAAGCTTTATTTTCAAGCAATATAATGGTTTTAATGAATTTTGTAATGATAGATGAAAGTTGTTTGCCATGGCCAGTGATTCTACAAAACCATCGATTTCAAGGCAACATTGCCTTTAGATGTTTTTGAATGAATAGAGGAAAAATTTGGACAAGGAATAAGAATTTCTTCATTTCACATCACCTTACCACCATACAGTATGGTGGTAATACATCACCATACAGTATGGTGGTAATCACATCACCTTACCACCATACAGTATGGTGGTAATACACTCTACATGCTGAAACTGTTGGTACTTAAAAGGCAGGGACAAGTCAATCTCTTATAATATGAATTTATCCTGAGTAATATGCTGACTGGTTACTTTTTTTTTTTTTTTTTTTTTTTTCTGGTCAAAAATACATCAGTACAAAGTATTTATCTGGCCATGTGATCTGCAATGACATCATTAAATATCATGTCACTGTATATAACACTCATTTCCTTTGATCACAATATCCATGACCTTTAATGATCAAGCCATGTTACTTGCACATATTACACTAAGCATGAATAAACCCCTGGAATTTGTGGTAATGGTAATTGATGTTTGGTACAAAATTTTTTTATTTCTAAAAAAAATTTTTTCTGCATCTTGTATAAGTGGGTGATGAAAAGTTCTTGGCCTAATTAAGAAGCTATTTGAAAGAGATAAATTAATTTGGTTACATTTTTTTGAAGTGAGTTTGGCCTGGGGTTTGTACCAATTGACTAATAATTGGTTATTTCAGCATCTGTTGATTAATCGGTTTTCATGCTTGGTCATCCTCGTTTATTGCATCATAGAAATTTCATACCTGGCTTAAGAATCATCAGTTGCCTTAAAGAATGAATTTAAACTATACTCTTTTTTTTTTTTTTTTTTTTTTTTTATCATAATTATTGAGAGTAATTAAATTACTGATTGATCAGTGCAACTTTAATTGACCTAAGAACTTTTTAGCTTGCCTCCATGTACAAAGAAAGCTAAAAATATCTGTACATGAGACAGTTTATATCAGATTATTTTTTCTGGAAACCAGAAAAATAGTTTGAAATAGGGGAGGTGGGAAAAACAAACAAGAAAAATCTTTAAAGAATTTTCATTGGGCTTCAACCAAATTTGTATAAATGAAAAATTGCTGCCTAAAATATAATTTTCTTATTGCAATGATTTTAAAAGCATTATATCACTATACAAAAATTTTAATGTTTCAGAATAATATTGTTCTTCTTCAGGTGATAGTTTAAAACCAAAAGCAGATTTTGTTTTTAAAATATCACCTGAAAAACAATATTGTTTCGAAACCTGAAAAATTTGTGTAGTGATATAATGCTTTTATAAATCATTGTAATAACAAAATTATTATATTAAGCTATCTTTTGTATCTTTATAAAATTAAATGCATGAACAGTAGGTTTTTAATGTATTTGTTCTTTCACTTATATCCAGCCTTTGAAACATTGAGAAAAAGCGACATTGTTTTTTTTCCAAATGGTGAAGGCCCTGGGGTAGAGTGTGGAGGGGTTTTAGGTTAACAACGGTCACAAAGTAGAAAAGGACAAAACTGGTAGTCGCAGGGTTACAGGGTGTTGAAACGGTGTATTTAGGAAGGGAAGGAATAGGAGTTCATATTTTATAAAGATAGACAACATTGATACATTGAGCTCTCTGCCTGCATCACTTTTTAATGTTGATTAGGATCAGGTTCTTGGAATTCACCTTCCTACTCTTCCACTTCAGATTAAAGAAAAACAAAATATATATTTTAGGGTGTCCATAGCATCTCTTTACAATTTAAAATCTTTATTACAAAATCAAATATATAAATCTACTTTTACTCTAGCAGCTTCTTTGCTCGCACTTCCTTCTCACTTGTGGAATTTGCTTCCGTATACTTGCTTTTCTGACAGCTACAAGCTCCAAGAATTTAAATGCAAAGTCAATTGCCATCTCTTATCTCCTTGACTCTTCTCCATTCCTTGACAACCCTTGTATCATGTTCTTCCTTTCCACTCTATTCTCATGCAGCCCTCTTCACATCTGTATTCTCATCCTTCTCTTACATATTTCTCTTTCTCATCACTCACCTCTGATGCACCCCTCCTGTGTGCTAGTGGCAGGTCTGCCTTGCTTGGGGTGAAATGATTTATAAAAAAAAAAAAAAATGAACAAATTGTGAAAATTGATTCAGAATGAGGGGTAGATATTGAATTTTTTTTTTTTTTTTAACTAATTTAATTCACTTATATATGGGCTCCATTAGTTGCATGAAGCACATCAAGCAAGTACTCGATTTCTTACGCAATCAAGGTTTTCCTCAGATGTTCTTGGCTGTCCACTCCTCCCTTTATCCTCTCCTGGGCATGACGGTAAACTGCATCTGGCAGCAAGGCCTTTGATTGGGAGGTTTTGAGGAGCATGGATCACTTAATTGCTGTTGTTCCCGGGTCTACCCTGACCCGGAGTGGTAGCACCTCTTAGGGTCCCAGCTATGGGCAAATAGTTTATCCCCAAACTGGAGTCAAAACACTATGAAAGTATAAAAATAACTTTTATTGAGAAATATACATTTTTGAAGGAAAAATATTACCAACAGTACATTTTTTTAAGGAAAAAATTATTACCAGCAATACATTTTTGAATACAAAACTAGAAGACATTTTCAGTTTTTAAAAAAAAATAAATAAATAAATAAATAAAAAAAAAAATTTTCATTAAAATCTGACTAAATCAACCTTCTTACTATAACTGAACTTAAAAAAAATACCTTAAAATGCTACCCTTATTTTTTTTTTTTTTTTGTTGCATTAAATGACCCACAGAAGTTGATATGCCGTAAAACAAGACTCAAACTCCCTTTATCCAACAATATCCCTGTCTTCATCAATTTCTTATTTCATGGATGGATTGATAGTTATGATAGGGGGTCTTATCTATACTTGTTTTGTAGTTTTGCTGAGTCTGTATATCTGTTTGAATAAACCATGACACACATTGTGCCTTTTCTTGGGAGTAGCCAATTTTTTTTTTTTTTTTTTTTTTTTTTTTTTAAGGGGGTTTCTTTTAAGTATTTCCTTTCACCAACAGGATACGTGAAATACCCAAATGTAAAGTAAATAAAAAAACTGATTACATAGAACAAATGTAATTATTAAAATATCTCGTCAGTTGCCTTTTGTATTATATTTTTTAAATTGTAAAGAAACTTTATGGACACTATATATATAATCTCTCAGATACTTTATGGATCAGTACAAGGATGTGTATTGTGGTGCAGTAGATGTTGGCTCAATAAATTGGAGAGCTGAGTTACAATTTGTTACATTCACTTACACACAAATACTCTTGGGAGTATTTTCACTTCAGCTATGGATTAAATAGGACAGATTTAGTTCTGTAGCCTTGGTTGGCAGTCAGTCTACTGCAAAAAGTAATGGCAACATACTGTAGGGGAGGGGGAATCTTCCCAGTCAGTCATCTTTCGAATCATGATTGCTCAATTGTGTATCATGTATTGCACTTAACTGACAAGGAAGGGATATGTAATATTTCATGATTTTCTTATTAACAGCTTATTCATTGCTGCACAATTTTCAAACTGGACAAAGCTATGCACAGCCTTGTGGGTGATGACTTATTTTTCACCCTACATCTTTAGCTACAGATCATGTCACAAGCCTCTTTCTACTCTATCACTATTTTCATCGATCCTGACTTGGCAGCTCGGATACAGTTACTTTCTCACAGGTGCAGTGTAGCTTCTCTGTGTCTCTTCTACAAATACTTTCATGACTTCTGCTCTGAACTTAGATCGCTGGTGCCTTCTATACGTGAATTTACTCGAACCACAAGATTAGCAACTAGGTCCCACCCTTTTACTCTGAAACCAATAAGATGTAAATGCAAATTCTACTCCAGCGAGATTTTCTCGCACTCCCTGCCTGTGGAATTCCCTTCCATTTACTTGCTTCTCTGGCAGCTACAATCTCCAAGAATTTAAATGTAAAGTCAATAGTCATCTCCTATCTCACTAACTTGCATCCTCTTTCTCATGCTCTCATCTCATTTCTGCAATATTCTCATCTCTCTCTTACCTGCTTCCTGACACCCCCTGTATTCTGTCACTCCTTCTCATAACTTTTCTTCTGTGTAACCTCCTGCACAACAGTGGCAGTATAATGCCTTGATTGGGGCGATATGATTATAAAAAAAAATCAGTCATGATTTGACATCTCAACTTCAGTCATTTTCTCATCGACGTGATATGGCTTCCCTCTGTCTTTTTTACAAACATCTTCATGGCAACTGCTCTGACAAGTTTTTTTTTTTTACTCTGGTACCCTGTCTGTGAATTTAAGTATGCTACTAGATTTGTATCTACGTTCCAACATCTTACCATTGAAATTGTTAAATGTAACTGTCACTTTTACTTGAACAGTTTCTTTTTTTCGCTTTTCCTGCCTGTGGAACTCCGTTCCATTTACTTGTTTCCTTGATAGTTACAATCTCCTAAATTTAAATGTAACATTAACTGCCATCTATCTTCTTGAATCCT
This sequence comes from Ascarosepion bandense, assembly GCA_037127315.1. Classification (NCBI taxonomy): domain Eukaryota; kingdom Metazoa; phylum Mollusca; class Cephalopoda; order Sepiida; family Sepiidae; genus Ascarosepion; species Ascarosepion bandense. The sequence continues at coordinate 1,695,180 of JBBBDQ010001474.1, forward strand.
ATTCATCTGTAAACCCCCTGCACACTAGTGGTGATCCCGCCTTGCTTAGGGTGAAATGATTTAAAAAAAAAAAAAGTCGAAAATGCTGAAACAAGTTTCGTTTCTGATAAAGAACTGTATTTTTTCCGTTTATTAAAACCAAGTACAATTTTCTGTTTTCTGACCTCCAGATGATCATAAACAACCAAATTACAAAATGAAGATGAACGACACTTTTTGTCTTAAGTCAAGCCTAAAATGTTTTGTCAGTGTAAATTTGGCACAGCAAAAGCATATTGCAGCAAAGTGAGTAGTTGGAGAAAAATCAATTGATCTTACTGTATAATACATGAAATCTATATTCCAATTATTGATTATCATCATCAGAGGATATTCTACTCTGGGACTGATTATGTAATTGCAAATTGAAAATGTTCCCTTTCATTTTCTATACTGAAGTCACAAATAGTCAACAAACGGGCAATACATTTTCAGAATATTAGAAGTAATTTTGTTTTTATATTTTGTTTTGCTAATGTTGCTCAGTTTTAGAATGAAGGTCAATGGACAAGAACCGATTTTATGGCACAGGTTTTCTGTACATATTTAGTATTTTCTCTTTGAGTTAAAATCAATAGAAAAATTGAAAGGGAAATAACTCTTTATAATATTTTTATTAAGTGAGAGCAACATGCCAAGAAAGTGACGCTGGGATACAAATATATGAAGCCCAGTCTACCTATCATGAAACCCAGTCTACCAGGCACATGCATCTCGGCTTATTGTACTGATATGGTGACTGGGTTTAAGCAGCACGTGACCTTGCAGGTGAGTTAAATGTAACCACCAACAATTTTTTTTTTTTTTCTTGGACTTCTTGTCTGTGGAACTCCTGTTTCTTGCTTCCCTGATAGCTACAATCTCCAAAACTTTAAATACAATATCAATTGCCACCTTCTATTTTCTTGAATTCTTTTATCCTTTCCTCAATATCCCCTGTACCCAGTCTTTTCTCTCACTGCAACCCCTTGCATACTAGTAGGGGTTCACTTTACTTGGGGTGAAATGATTAAAAAAAAAAAGTAGTGGGAGGGAGTAGCATAATGTCATGGGCCAGTTGTCAAGAGGGTTAGGTGTTTTTTTTTTTTTTTTTTTTTTTTTTTTTTAACTTGAATCATGAAGCAGCCAAGGTAACTTGAAAATCATTCTGTGCTACTTCAAACAAAAGGTTAAGAAACACCCACCAATATGTGAAAGAATGATAACTGTTATTAGACATTAAAACTATTTCCTCAAAAAGCTTCTAATAGAAAGATTGTATAAATTTCAACCAAAAGTAGCACTGGTTGCTCGGTCAATCATTGCGGAATGTTTCCTTATAAGGAAACAGCTAATATCACCATGAGAAATTAGAACAGATACTACACTTATCCTTTCCATGGTGACGGGATATGGGACAAGGCTGATTTAAAGAAGGGAGCCCCTTGCATATACACATAAGGTCAATAATAGGCTGGTCCCTACAACCAATATTGTGCTGGCATCAGTATTCCACCAATCCTTCTTTGATGCAATGAGGAGGTACTGCAGCAGAGTTGGAATCTCTGGAATTAAGCATTCCTCATTTATTTGTATTCTGTTAAAAAAAAAACATGAAAAGGTAGGTTAAACTAGTGTATTGGAATAACAGAACATATATACAAAATAAGTGTTATTAGCAGATAGAAGTGTCCGTCTGCACTGTCAAGTTGCACTGCATCTCGACTGTCTCTTTTAGGAAGTCTCGCAGATGAGTATTTATGAAGGAGGAAGAGTTCATTCCACTGTAGATAGGGCACCATAACATTTAGTTCCTCACCATTTGGGGTCACAGTGAGCTTCAACACGTGGCTATTGTCGGGCGTGGATTGAAAATGGATAAAAGGCTATTTTCGATCTGTCTGATGATTGCAATGTTGCACCAAATGACAAGGTACAAAATGTATATTAATAAATTCTAGTTACATTACATTGTGAAGGGTTTTATTCTCATCAACACTCAAATTTGAAGTATATAAAATTGTAAATCTTTAAAATTTGCTACATGGCTTGAAGTTTGAGGCCTGTAACTGACAGTCACTATTCTGTGTTTTCGATATCTGTGCACCCACATACCTATATAAAACACTGTTTTACTTAAAGATAAATTAGTGCTTAACGTTTTTTGTCTTCTGTTTTCAGTTCTGACCATTTTTCTGCTATCCAGGAAAAATTTAAGAATGAATTGTCCAATGTCTTTGAGCATTTTTAGCTTTTATAAGCCATTATTAAAGTAGTTTATGTGAAAACAAAATTCAAACATTGAAGAAACAATCCCCATTTACAGGCACAGTCTTGAAACTCACAAAAACTTCTTTATATATGAACAATTGAGATATATATCAACTTAAAAAAATTGTATATTTGGGGAAACAATCACTTTTTTATGCAGGTTTCTTTAAAAATGACAGACAAGGTATTATGGCTAAATTTTTTATGTAATTTTTCATGTGATCTTATTATTTTCCTTTTGAGGAGGTAAATTATATAAAAATTGTTTAAAAACACTATATACAATCTGTTACATGTAAAATAAAATCCATCTTCGATAATGGCTAAAAGTATAGGCAAAAGCACTCAGATAAACAAAACATTTACACAATTTTTATATAATTTCTCCTTAAAATAAAAAAAATCATAAGATCAGATGAATAAACTAAACCATAATACCTTTTCTGGCATTTTTTTTTATGAAATATAAGATGGACTGATTCTCTATTTTAAGGAATTCTGTTTTTTTTTTTTTTTTTTTCACTTTCAGTATAGAATTTTGTTTCTGTTTCGTTATAATACTTAGTGTAACAGTATATAAATGTTAATTTAAGAAAATTCAAAATTTTAAAGTTTAATTTGCGAAATTTAGCTTTCTGAAATGACAGCAATCTCATCTCTATTACTTTGTGTTATGAGAAAAATACATAAAACAATGAGAAAATTGTTACCCCCCCCCCTCAAAAAAAAAACTTAAAAAAATTAAATCAAGCGAACTTTATAAAACTTGGTTCTTATATACTGTAAACTGTAGGGAGATAGTAGGTAAAGGGGATGTATTAAAACATTACCAATTTTTTGATTTCATGTCTGTCGGATAATTAAGTTAGGAAAGACAAACATAGAGGCCTACGTCAAGTGCCTTCAGGATGTAGTGCTGCCCTGTGTCAAAAGGGTGGTTGTTGGAAAACGTTGTCTGGCAACAGGACTCTGCACCATGCCACACAAACAGGAGAACTCAGTCATGGCAGTTGGACAATTTCTGCGATTACATCACCCCCTTACATCTGGCAATCTAACTCCCCAGACTCCCCACCTTGATTATTGTGCGTGTCACACAGTTGAGTAAGAGCCAAATGAAACTCCTCGTAACACGTACGATTAACTAAAAGCAAGGATTATGGCAGCATTCACTAAGACCATCCAGAAGATTCTGAAGTTGTTTGGAGGCCATAGTTGAAGTCACTGTTTTTATTTTTATATATATATATATATAATTTTACTCTTTAGTATTTGAAGATATTTTGGTAAATATTAAAATAAGTGGTCAGTGTTATTTTCATTTTTGCGTAATTTCAACAACAATTTATCCATCTCTATCTCTCATCTATATATATATATAATGCATGAACCATAGTGAAGGAATATTCTTGTTTTGGTAGAACAAAGTATACTGCTATTTGCTTGCAGAAAGAAAAGCACTTGCAGATATTTTTAGCATTAAAATATTGACGCATATACCAACAATTCTATATTCTGGAGAGTCAATTATGTCTATGGATGACCATTGGTGTAACAATATGACAGAAGGGGTTTTCTCTTTAGAGAGAATGAAAATGTTAAATCATTGCTAAAATCTTAAAGCTAGCAAGCAAATTGTTCTGCTTCTCTGCTGTGACCATCTTTCTTTGTATGATAATACCATATAAAAATGATCTGGTTATCATTTAAGGAAAATCTCATTAATAAATCTGATTTTAAAAATACATTTTTATTGATGAAACAAGGCTTTTCTCTCCCTTAATCTGAGATTCGCTCTGTTCAGAATTTAAACTGGTTTAGCCCATTTTTAAGTACAGATGCATAGAATGGTTGGTGACGTTTATTGATTTCTTTCTCTACTGCCTTTTACAACTACTATTGCACATGGGCAGGTCTTTCTTTTGGTCTGTTGTGTGTGAGTGAGGAAAGTAGAGTGAGGTGTGTATGGGTGGTGGTGGGGGGACAACTGTCAGTTCCGCAATTTTCTGTCACTTGAACAGTGGCAGGAGACACAGAAAACTATTTAATCAACAGACTGCTTGCTCTCATGCATTCAAGGAATCTACTTGACAGTGCTGGAATGATGACATCATCGATGATGGCACGGATCAACTTGGTAGTGAGGGGTGGGTAAGCAATGATAAGGAAACAAAGAAATTGAGGTCGCTTTCTGGGTGAGTGAATTGTGGAGGGTTAGTTTGTTTTTAAAAAAGCTTAAAATTTTATATTAAACTTGTCATCAAAGCGATTATATCCTTATGTATTATAAAATGCGCTGACATTATTGCATGCTATTACAATCAATGCTATTAGGTTAAGAGTAGTTTAGTGAGGCACCTAGTGAGAATCAAACATGGTTTTAGAGGCAAGTTTGTCGACTGTTATGAAAGTATGTACCACAATATTAAGGTAGATGAGTACATATGGTTGTATCTATTTGTTTTAAAAAATACAACTTATATTTGTGTACTTTTGATTAAAACAATTAGTGAAATGTTTTTCTTAGGCACTTTATGCCTCACACACAAATCAGTCAGTTTGTAGCATAATAAAAATAATGTATTTTTCAGCATAAGCATGTTCTTTTTCACTGCATTTAATTCAATCTTGAATATTGCATAGTTGTTATACAGTGAAAATTTAATATCAAAATTCAACTTTGTTTTTATTTTTTTATTTTCGTTTTTTTTTTCATTTAACCCCAAACAAGGCAATAAATCCACTAAGATGGAAGGGTTACTGATTGAAAGAATGAGAAAGAAACATTGTGCAAGAACAATGAAAGAATGGGAATTAAGGAGATGGAAGTTAATGATCAAATTGATATTGCATTTAAAAACTATGGCGAACATGTCAGACTATATATATATATATATATATATTCATCTGTAGACAGATCTTCACTTTATCACAATTCATCAGTACGGTTAGATTGCTTCTAGCCAGGATTGAAACCCAACCGAATTGACATCAGTTGGCAATCCTACCTCTGAGCTATGGGTGCTTGGTAGAAGGCGGACTTTAATCATGTTATATACAATGTAAACATACGCTAGTAGCTGAGAGTGTTCAAATTCATTTCTGAATGAACGATGCGTAGATGCTTAAGTAGTTACTGTATTTTTCAGTCTACCATTCTTCCACAGTGCTCAATCAGGGCATGAGAGTGTAATGGGCAGCAACCTTTCTTTTTGCTAAACATGACAGACAAGGAAAATTTACTTTTAGTTTTTCCAGTCTTCTCCCATTTTCCATTTTATGGGAGTAGAAAAATTGAAAATGTTGTTCAGAAACTTATCTCTTTGTCAGAATTCATTGAAATATTTAATATAGAATGTATAGATTAGTAATAGCAAAATGGTTAAATATCAGGATAGACTAACCTTGAAGAAAGCAGGGGAAAAATCACTCCACAATCTTTCCTAAGAAGTCATGGCTATTCACAAATAAAGAAACCTTACCATTTATCTCTGTGACTTCATTTGCTATACAAATAGTTTATCCTGCGACTGAAGGTAACTCTGATCCATGATTAATAGAATTTTTTGAATTTTGTAGATGTGTTGTCATATCCTACTATGGCAACAGAAAACGTATTTGAATGGAATTAATAAGGATACTGCAATTGTGAGGCTTTGGAAAGGGATATTACAGTTGAATTCCTTACATTCACTTATGCACAAATACCTTTTGGAAAGGTATTAATCCATCTCTTCCTTTTCAGTTATGGGTTAAATAATAGGACTGATTGGGTTCTATAGCCTTGGCTGGCAACCAGTCTACTGCAGAAAGCAATGGCAACCTACTGTGGGATAATCTTCTGCCCAGTCAGTCATGTCTCTTTCGAGACATGATCACTCAAAGCGTGTATCATATATGGCACTTAACTGATTGAGGATGTAAGCAACCAGTTAAGAACCATGATTGCTTACATCCGTAAGACACCTTGATGTTGTGTAATGGTTAACAAACTTATTCCACTAGATCAACTATGACCAAATAGTTCCGTTTTCACTGGGTGCCCTAAACTTCTAACCTTGTACTGCATCTATGCTACACCTAGAAAATCACCATGATTGTCTTCTTTCCAAAAGGACATTATTTTTTTTTTCTCTACAGTCATGGATTAGCAAGGTAAAGTGGGTTTTTTAGCTTTTGAGGGGCAATCAATCTAAAATGAATCAAGACTGAATCACAAACTGTTGAGAAGGTAACATGAAACAACAACACGAACTTAATGAAAAACTCAGTTCACAAATAAAGTCATCCTATGGAGAGTATGATCACTTAGATCCTAAAAGAACAAGGAATCAAAAAAGAAATAAAAAAAACAAAACAAATTAAACATCATTTATTCTTTTAGTTGTTTTTTCACAACTTTTCATTTCAAGTCATAGGTTTTAAATATATTGAGTAAACTCAAAAATATTTTAAATATGTTGACGAAGTGTGTTGTGGTCAGTGGATATTGGTTCAGAATGTGAAACTGTTATGCAGGGGTTACATCGGAGGAAAGTTATGAGAGAGTGACAGGTTATAGGGGGTGTCAAGAAGTGGGTAAGAGAAGGATGAGAATACTGACGAGAGTGAAGTGGACAAAGAAAGGATCATGAGAGAGAGGATGCAGATTAGTGAGATAGATGACTATTGACTTTACATTTAAATTCTTGGAGATTATATATCATATCGCCCCAAGCTTCAAACATATCTCAGGCTCTTAAGAAATGCCTACTATACAATATCAGTTTTTTTTAATTTTTTATTTAGCAAAGAAATGTTTTAAAGTTGAGTTATTGCATTCACTTATGTGCAAATTCCCTTGAGAAAGGTATGAATCCATTTTTTCTCTACCTCCCTTGCTCTTGGTTAAATAGTAGGGCAGACTGGGTTCTTTAGCAATGGTTGGTAACCAGTCTAGGAAAAGACTGAATTCAGAACCAGTTGGTCATAGGGGGTTAACAACTCTATTCCATAAAAACTTACAAATTGCCATGGAAACCACAGCAATGACTAGAGTGCTGAGAGCTGTGGTCCTATACTCCTCAGTGAGTTTACGGGACTTGAGATCTGTGGGCTCCACACTCTTCAAGGAGCCTGTTTCTTTGCTTCTAAGGATATTTTCCTGTTTTTTTTAATACTTGTCTTTGTTTCTGGAAGACATCTTTTGCTCTTCCAATTTGCCTTCAATATCATGTATCATCATTTGTTACTACACTAGCTAGTTACCAAACAATTTCTATTACATATCAAAAACCAAAAATAGTTACTTATAAGCATGTGAATGTTCATCCACTATGAGCCCCCAAAGACCCTTAAGTTGGAGGGTTACTGAATAATGTTGTTCGGGTGTAAAGGGAGGAAGTCAGTTAACCCTAGACTTGAGATTTAAATTGTGGTGATCAAGAAAGCATGCTCTCAGGAGTCTATTCCACAAAGTGACAGATCTAAGGAAGTTGTTGTCCAAGTGGAACCTTCCACCTTACCAATAGTCTTTAGCTATACAAAGGAGAATGATCTTGATATTCATCTGAGCATGGTTAGGATTGAAGCCAATCTTAAATTATTTGAGGTCCGTCTGGAATGTATCCAACTCTCCAGTTGTAAACTGGAAACCAATCGGAGGATTTTTTTTTTTTTTTAATCATATCGCCCAGAGCAAGGCGGTAATGCCACTGATGTGCAGGGGGCTACGTAAGATTGAAAAGATTGGAAGAGAGAAAGCCGGAAACCACATCCTAAACAGGGAGCAAGGGATGAGCCTCTGCACCTGTTCAATAGACGTGGGTGGACTGTGAACCAGGCAATAGTTTAGTCTATCTACTCCAATTGAAAAAAATAAAAAAAAAGGAAAAGAGTTAAAAGATTGGGAAAGAGAAAGCCGGAAACCACATCCTAAACAGGGAACAAGGGATGAGCCTCTTCACCTGTTCAATAGACATATGAAAAATTGCTCATTTGGTTACAAATTTGGCATTGCGATATCATCAAGGTATTTGAGGACTGTAATCATGGCCTTCATAATGGTAGCAAAGATTCTTTCCCTTGCACAGGTTGTTTGTATTTTTATTTTTGTGTGTGTAAAAATCTTGCATAACCCAAATCTCAGCGATCTTTCTCACAGACACTGTTGAAAACCTCTTTTCCCAGGTCCACTCTGACCCGGAGTGATAGCACCTGTTAGGGTCCCAGCTATGGGCAAATAACCCCCGAACTGGGGTCAGAACACTATGAAATTATAAAAATACACTTTTTATAGAAATATATACATAAAAATGAACTTTTATAGAAAAATATACATTTTTCAAGAAAAATTGATTATCATAAAAAAAACATTTTTGAAGGAAAAAAATTATTCTCAGCAAAACATTTTTGAATACAAAACTGGAAGACATTTTCAGATAAATAAAAACAAATTTTTCATTAAAATTTGACTAAATCAACCTTCTCACTATAACTGAACATTAAAAAATACCTTAAAATCCCACTTTTTTGGCATTAATTAACCCACAGAGGTTGATATGACGTTAAATGAAACTCAAATCAAATCAAACCATTAGTAAAAAGAAACTTCCATTTGAGCAGCAGCTTCCCAAGAGCTGCTACTTGGTGGAATAGACTCCCAAGTGGATGCTTTCTCATTGACTACAATTTTATCCTATTTAAGTTTTAGGGTCAACTGTTAGTTTTCCAACACATCTTCATAAACTACGCTTAATTTCTCTTATATCCATACAACAAATTCAATCAGTGATACTCTACACTGAGTGAGTTTGAACTCATATGTAGAGTACATTTTATACAGACTGTTAAAAAAAAAAAAAAAATGAAAACGTGGTTGTCTATTCACAGGTATTCACTAAAAAATAAACTTTGATGTTTTATATATATATATATATATATATATATATATACACACACACACACACACACGCCTTACTGCTATGTGGGTGGTTTCCATGATGGAACAAGTGATATCAGTTTGATTCCTGTCAGGAGGGGGCTCAGTTTTCCTTTAGTAGGTCTTCTCGATCTAGGCCAGTTGATATTAATTTCACTGTTGAAGAAAAAAAAAAAGTCATAGCAACTTACACATGCATCCACATAGTAATAAGAAATGTCTGATGAAAATATACATTTTGTGTATGTAGATAAAATCTGCTCTGTATTTGTTTATTATTGTAGTTAGATGTTATTTTTATGTTTAGGTTAATGTTAGTATTTGATATTCAGTTTAAATTTTAATTATAAAGTTTCACAAAAATGAGTAAAGGATCCCCACCCTAAAAAAAAAAAAAAATTTTTTTGTTGTTGCACAAAGGCAAATCAGTAAATTTCTTCACATTCATTTTTATTTTTTTTCTTTTGTTCCTGGGCATGACTGTAAACTGCATCCAGTCACATGGCCTCTGATTGGGAGCATGGAACCACCTCTTAATTGCTATTGTTCCCAGATCCACCCTGATCCGGAGTGGTAGCACCTGTTAGGGTCCCAGCTGTAGGCAAATAGTTAACCCCAAACTGGGTTCAAAACACTATGAAAGTATAAAAATACTTTTATTGAAAAATATATATTTTTGAAGAAAAAAGTTATCACAACACATTTAAAAAAAAGATAAATTCTCAGGCAAAACATTTTTGAATACAAAACTAAAATATGTTTTCAGTTTTCTAAAATAAAAAAGAATAAAAACCAAAAAATTTTGTTAAAATCTGACTAAACAACCTTCTCCTTATAACCGAACATTAAAAAAAAAAAAAAAAACTCTTAAGACCCCACCTTTTTGGCATTAAATAACCCACAGAGGTTGATATGCCCTTAAACAAAACTTAAATTATCTATTATTTTTTTTCCCTCCAATTTGTCTCTGAATATCTGGGGAAAAAATAAACATTTTAAGGTCAAGACTGAAAAATTTGGAAGCTTCAAGAAGTCCTCACTGGTGATAGGCCGATAAGACTCGGCCAAACTGTTCAGTGACATTAGTAGATTCATGCAAGATAGTCTACATAAGACCAACATACTATGATAACCTTGATTATCTTCACTGCAGCTAGGAATTGAAATTTGTCATCATGGTTGGTAAAGGAAAGACAATTTTATGCATAGAATTTTTTTAGGTAATTTGAAAGTATATAATTTTGTGACTGATTTGAAAGGAACTCTCTTTTCTCTTCAATTACTGAAAATAAAGTAATTTTTTTTTCTCTAACTTTTTAAAATAAGCATAAACACAGTAGTGAAATAGGCACTTCATCTTTTAATTTTTCTATTTTTTCGAAAGCTAATGAAGAGCTTAATTTGTACTTGAAATAGAGTATATTCCAAATCTTGAGTGTCCCTTCAGGGTGTAGATGACCATAGCTCTTCAGAACTTCCTGTTCTTCATACCTCTAAGTGATGATTGCCTCTCTTACTCTCCTTTCATTTTCTACCTCTGTTAGATTTTTTTTAAATTTTATTTTTGTGAGGGTTTGTTACAAAATACAAAAAATGATGCCTGCTTAAATTGAGAAATGGCTATATTATGCATTGACACCTACACACTGACAAAACAATTAACTTTGATAAAAGAAAGCTGTTTATGTTAAACTTCTTAGACACCCTATTAACCCTAGTCAGAGGAAGGCTTGAGCTCTCACTTTGAAATTTGAATCCATAAAGAGGAGGTCATTGCTTTTCACGCATTTGTTTTTACTCTTGTTTGTCTCTTATCAGTGGTTTTAACAGAAGATTAAAGCTGGAATCTTGATGCATTCTGACTCAGTAAATATATTTTTACACAAATCTAAAACAAAATAGCCTAACACAGTACTTCCTTAATTATAGGGACACCTTTGGACAGGTGTTGAAAAAATATTCTGATAAGTCCAAATTTTGGATAATTGAATTCCTAAATTATTGAAAAGAAAGTTAACATTTATTTCGTCAAATAATAATTTTCAAATTTTTATTTTATTTTAGTTTTTATAATCATGTCGCCCCAAGCAACGCATTTTACTGCCACTGTTGTGCAGGGGGTTACATAGGAGGGAGAGGTTGCAGGAGGTGTCAGGAAAAGAGTACTGATGAGAGTGGGGTGGACGAGGAGGAATGTTATGAGGAGTGAGAGGTTGCAGGGGGTGTCGGGAAGAGTGTACTGATGAGAGTGGGGTGGATGTAGAAAAGCATGAGAGAGAGGATGTAAGTTAGTGAGACAGGAGATTACTATTGACTTTACATTTAAATTCTTGGAGATTGTAACTGTCAGGAAAGCAAGTATGCGGAAGAGAATTCCACAGGTGGGAAGTGTGAGAAAAGAAGCTGACGGAGTAGAATTTGCATTTACAATTTATTGGTTTCACAATAAAAGGGTGGAACCTAGTTGCTAATCTTGTGGCTCAAGGAAATTTGTATATAGGGGGTACCAGTGAGCCAAGTTCATCGGAGCAGAAGCCGTATTTTCTCCAGTTTATCTTTTATGAAAATTTGTATCAGTTTTTGTCAATTTCCAGCTGTCTAAAAGTTGTTAAATAACTTTGTTACATACATGAACAAAAACACACTCTATTTCCCATTTCAAGCATGTTTCTGATATGTCCCAAGCATTTGAGTCATATAAGCCAGAATCTCTAGAGTGAGCAGACTGTATTAAATCAAATCTGTTCTTTATATTAAAACAAGAAAATTAATAATTGAACAGTATTTACATTATTTGGGCTATTGTCCTCATCAGTGTTACCATTTGTACAACGTTTTGGCTGTTGTAAGCTCCCGCCTTCTTCAGGTGCTAGGAATTTCAGCCCAAACCCTTTATTACAATCACTAGGGTATATGAACTCCATTTCTTGTGTATTAGTGCCTCTGGTAAAAAATGGTTACTGAGCATCAGGTTTATAAGTCCCAAAAATTCAGTCGTTCTTAAGGACACATGGCCCAGTGGATATAGACGTTGGTTAGCTCCTGTGACTTGACCCAAAGAGTTGTCAGTTCAATACCAGGCTACAGCAGTGGTGAACAAGTAACTTACAGGGTTAGAGGAAGGAAAATAACTCATGACTACCAAAAGAGGCACTACTACACAAAGAGTTCATATACCCCAGTGATTTTAATAAAGGGTTTGGTTTGAAATTCCTAGCACCTGAAGACCAGAGTGTACAATGGCCAAAACTTTGTACAAATGGCAACAAAGATGAGGACAATTGTCAGAATAGTGTAAATACTACCTCATCTCAGAAATATAGACATACTGATGTGTAAAAAAAAAAAAAAATGGGGGGGGGGGCATTGTGGTGTAATGGATATTTGCTCAGAGAAATCAAAGATCCGAGTTTGAATTCCGGTCAAATTCGTTTCATTCACTTATGCACAAATACTCTTGGGAATGGTATAAATCCATCTCTTCTCCCTCTAGCAGGACAGATTGGGTTTTTGTAATCTTGATTTGTAAGTAAAGAAAGTAAAGGCAACCTACTGCAGGTAAATGTCCCAGGAACCTCAGTTGTCTATTCAAAACCTAATTCAGCAAAAATGTGAAAGCCAACCTGTAGGTCTACCAAACTTCTTTTTATTTATATATATATATATATACACACACACACCTCCCTTTCAAGATAGAGGGTTACTGAAGGCAGTTGTTGTGTGCACCCCAAAGGATCCAGTTTATGTAGATATGTGGGAAAGATAATGGTTAACCCTAGACTTGAAGAGATTAAGACTAGTGGTTGGGGAAAGCATCCTCCTGGGATTCTTTTCTACAATGCAATAGTTCTTGGGAAGAAGCTACCTGAGAATCTTCCTCCTTACTAAAGGAATACAAAGCGAATGTGGGTGGTTTGCCTTAATGTACGTAGTCGGTTCTGGCTTGGAAGGTTAGAGTTGGAGGAACTAAAGAATTGTAAAGAATGAAGACGAGAGTATTGGCACACCCAGATGATGCTGATGATAACTATTATTGATATTCAAAGTAAAGATGATTTGGCCAATATCTCAACTTGAACCTTTCATCCACTCATTAATGTTGATATTAAATGTTGTATGAAAATGCTCTCTTTGAAATTCAATTTCATAAATTCAAAATAATTGGAGTAGTAGACTAAACTATTGCCTGGTTCACACTCCACCCATGTCTTTTGAACAGGTGAAGAGGCTCATCCCTGTTCCCTGTTTAGGATGTGGTTTCCAGCTTTCTTTTTTCCAATCTTTTTACTGTTAAGTAGCCCCTTTGCACATCAGTGGCGTTACCGCCTTGCTTTGGGTGATATGATTAAAAAAAAATATGTAGTTAACAAAAGGGTAAAGGAGTAGAATGTAAGAAGTGGGGGGAGTAGTAAACAAGGATGTTGGTGGTTCCTATGACCAAAATGGTAGAAGCAGTGTTAAATGATATCGGAAGATCTTATTACATGATATACAAGTTTGAATCTAGCCCAAAGCCTAGATTTTCATTTTTTTATTTAAAGTTCAAATATTATTCTAAACATATGTGTTGTGGTGCATTGGATATCGGCTCGGAATTAGAAGCCAGGGAGCCGAGTTCGAATTCCCAGCTGAATCCAATGTATTCACTTACGCACAAATACTCTTGGGAAAGGTATTAATTTGTCTATTCCCTCCAGTTATGAGTTAAATAACAGGATAAACTGAATTCTATAACCTTGACTGGCAACAGAAAGCAATGGCAACCTACTGTGGGATAATCTTCTACTCAGTCAGTCATGTCTCTTTCAAGACATGATCACCCAAGCGTGTATCACGTATGGCACTTAACTGACTGAATCGATGGTCACAGATAAGAATGGTGTTATATTGAATGCAGCAGAAAAAATTATTGGTGCTTGTTTTTTAAAAACAAATCCAAATTAAAACTCTATGACTGGCTTTAAAGTCGTGTACTCTTTGCAAGAGGGGAAATAGTTGAGTGATTTGCTGAGATATTCCACTTTGAGCTCATTCAACTTTATAAATAAAACGAGCTTAATTGTAGATAAGCTGGATTAAGTTTTTCACTGAGAGTCAAGATAGTTAAAATACTGCATGTGGATTATAGATAAACAGTTTAGTTTAAAGCCGGTAAAGTGGTCATAATGGATAATTTATGTACACCTTTAGAGGAAAGTACTGGAAAAGAACAATTATTTCTTTTTAGATTTTTTAAAACAAAAAACTGACCTTTCATTGGTCACTTATCTAATGACTCAGTCGCCAACAGTTACTTATGTAGGGTGCAATTGGGTAAATTGTTAAAACCATTTTATATTTTAAAATTCATGCATGCCCATAGTTTTTGATTTTTGTTAACTGCACAGTATAGTAGGGTTAGTTAGGCAACATCTAATGGTGATGCTTTTACTGTTTAACCCCAAAATTTAGTCTTTAAAGTTTAACTTACCTCAGACTGCTATCCAAAAGGTCAGGTTTTTTCATTTGATAAGTTACCCATTGTTTCCCATGACTCAATGTGTGACACCTCCCCTGCCGTGGTCGCTGTTGGTTTTGAATCCAGCCAGCTGCTCGTAGATTGACTCTGTCATGGGTTTTCTCCCCTGTCCCACGTTGTGGTGATTAATCACAAGGCAGTCACATGAGTTTTTCACTAGTTGTCTCTCTGCAGAACTAAACCAAGCCGGGGAAGTGTGCACACAGTTGAGTAATGAAAGAAAGAAATGTAACATCAAAGGAAATAAGTGGCCGACATCTGAAGTGTTGTGAAAATAACGTCTTTATATACAGATTATACATAATAGTCTCTTGAATAATTTCCCATCCCTGCTTCTATCAACTGGTAGCGGAACAGACGTTTCTTAGGTAAATCAAATTATTCTCCTAAGCAATAACAAGGAATCTGACTGGCCGCAGCTTGCTGCTTCGAACAGAAGTCTAAGTTCGTTATATAAGACTAGTCAACTTGTTGCCTGTTTTCCGGAATGTTACGGAAATTGCCGAAGTGCTGGGTTATTCTCTTTCAGTTAGCAATTTCAGACTTGTCTGAAAATTCTCTTCTTGTCTGTCTCTTAACTCTGGTTGGTTGATTGGCGACAGGCTTCTCTACGGTCGGCACCCAACGGCATGGCAATCATCTCTCTGTCTCTTTACTTCTTCGGTTGGGAACTGTCTTTGGTCATTACGTTTCTGGACCAGGAAATCGAACTCTGCCACTCGAGCTGCAACTACTGAAAAATTCTGTAAATTCTCTTCTGTCTTTATCTCTGGTTGGCTGGTAGGCTCTGTGGTTGGCGCCCAGCAACATGGCGCCTATCTTCGTCATTACATTTTTAAGCCGGTAATTGGAACTGAACTTCAACTGCACTCCGGAACCTTCTTCACGCCAACTCCAGTCCAACTTCGGACTCTCCTCCGATCCCACTTGAATCCGACTCGATGCCAACTTGAACTCGGACTTAAAACTTTGTCTGTAAAATCGCTTGTCTTCTTTCTGTAATTTTGGCTGGCCGGCAGGCTCTGCAGTTGATGCCAAACAACATGGCGCCTATCTTCATTACATTTTTGGGACTTTCTCCAAGCCAACTCGAGGCCAACTTCGGACTCTCCTCCGATCCAACTCCAGCTCGAGGCCAACTCCACGCCGACTGATTTTGATCCCTCGGGGACCCTGTATTTAGTGTGGGGCTGACGGTCACTGGGTGTCTAATTCCCCCCCCCCCCCCCACCTGTCTCGGCAACCAATAAGATCCTGAAGTTAGCTGTTACTCGTTGTTGCTTGTGGTTTAACCAATAGGATTAGTCTTCTTTCCATGATATTAATTGTTAGTCGTCTCCCCCTTTCGGGACTTGGTCACCGGACCAATGGAATCTCTCTCGATCTTATGACGTCATCTCCCCATACCCCTTTTCTGGGCTGGATTTAAACCGAATTTCCTTTCTCAAAATTTTTTCGTTCTCACAAAACAAGTTTCGGGGATTTCTTTTCTTAAAACAATAAGCATTAACCTTTTTGAACTGTCTTTGCCCAAAGCATGTTGACAAGGGTCCATTGACATCGTTACCCAAATAATAATTTCTGTGCACCTGTTTTTAATATCCATTCTCTGAGTCAACCTATATTTTCAAGTGACAAGAATGCCTTATCAGTTTTATCCTGATGTCAGTGAAAATACCTTTTCTCTAAATTACTTGACTCAGAATCAAAACATCTGTTATCTTTAATTCTTTATATCCGGTTCCTGGGTTTCTCTTGTTGCTTTTGGCCTGCATCAGAGAACAAATAGAAATTGTGGAATGTCTTGACTGAAATGTTGTAATATTGATACAAACAATGAGTTCAATAGTCCAAAAAAAATCTTGGAATAATAATAATCTTTACATTGTTCAGACTGTTGTTCTTTTCTTTATTGCCATGTTTGACACTTTGGTTGTTGCACACTCCAGCCTTTTTTGAGATGCTAGAAATTCTGAACTGAACACTTTATTTTAATCACTGGGGTATATCATTGTCATAATACCTGGCTACAGCAGTGGTGAACAAATAACTTAGAGTTGAGTTAAAGGGAGATAACTATATGGCATCCAGAAGTGAGATCCCACATGGAATGAGAATGATATACCCCCAGTAATTGAAATAGTTTGGTTCAAAATTCCTAGCACTTGAAGGCCGAAACGTACAATGCATGACATATCATAAACATGAGGACAACAGTAAATACTGCCTCATCTCAGAAGTATAGACAAATAACCACTTTCCGAAGATTTCTCTGAGAATATCATTGTTTCTGTTTCTTTCATATTCCCACCTGCCAATGCAATTCATGTAATTTAATATTTCTTTTTCCTTTTTATATTTTGTTTCACAAACAAGATTTTGATATGTTGATTCTGCATGAGACGATGTTTGTTCAAAATCTGATCTGTGAGTTGCATTTGCAATAAAAGGTCAAGTTGGTGGTCTCCTGTTTCACCTTTACTCAGGATTTATAGAATTGACAAAAATCAAAGTTTCATATCACAACAGTTTTATTAAAGTTGTTAATGATAGTGTTTGTATTTTTTTTTATTATACATAGAACAATGTGAAATCCTTAGAGACTGAATGACGTTGCTATACAGTAGCTATTAATCAGTGTGCTGAGAAGAGAAAAAAATGTAAATAATAATAGAATAGGAAAATGTTAATACAGGTCTGCTGTCCAAATCGGGTCAACCCAATAAGAGACCCAGAGCTGGTTGTGTGTGGTGTAGTAAGCACTAGAAGCTATGTCCTCTTATACAACTGGCTGTTGAGAGAGGACATTTTACTTCAAGTCAGTGGCACTGACAAAACTTGTATATGAATGATACTGGGCAGATATTAGCTAATACTTAGTGTGGGTTTTGAATTGAGTTATATAACACGGTTTTTCCTCAGTTGGAAAGACCACTCTCAATGTACAGAAAACCTGACAAGCTGAATGCACCATATGTCTAAATGGTGTATACCAATGAAACAATTTTCATTAATTTGAAGGGAAAAGGGAAATTATGGGCCATTTTCAGGCTCCCAAAATAACTCTGTATCAGATTTTTGCTATGATAGACAGTCCTTGTAGTGCTTTTCAGATAAGCATAGATATAAATTTGAAAGGTCATATAGGTTTTGGTCAAGATTGTAGGATGTTTTGAATGTTTTACATAAAAGTGCATGATAGGGCACAAAATACATAATGTGAAGAATTCAGGTCTTCTATGGCAGACAACAAACCATCACCTTTGACATTGAAGTAGAGAAGCATAAAAGGTTATTTTGTGGGTGGGGAATGCTAGAAAATTTTTTCCCCCATATAAATTTATAATAAATGTGCATTCATTTCATATAAAAGGGGAAGAAAGTATTGGTTTGTTCATTTATTAATGAGAAAAGTTCCCTAATGAACTTAATTTTTTGGCTAACCTGGTACTAATATAGGTCTTATATAAAGGTAGATTGATAGAAAGTGGACTCTAAAAATGTAGTTCAAGGGGTGTTTATAATTGATAATCTCTGGAAACATTTGCTAGCACTTTTATTAATTGGGTCAGAGGAGAAAAACAACCCAAAAGATGCAAATTCAAAAGAATTGTTTATTTAATAAGAATATTATCCTTTTAACTAATATAACAAATGTTCTCAAAACTATCAAAAGACTGGTTTTTCTTTTGGAATAAAGATTTTTGCAAAAGCAAATTAGATAAAATAGTTATCCCAGGTTTTTGTGATAAACAAAAACAAAATATGTGCATGTTAGCACAAACATTTATTCATTCACTGTCTGAGAACAGCAAGGATTTGGGCAACCATGAATTCCATATGTGTCAACTTGTTACCATGTTCAATTCAGAGGTGCCATGCTCATTTTAACAGAGGAAGTAAAAACTGTATTTTGAGTTATCATCCTTTATAGGGGAAGGAAATTAGCTTCCTCTAACAATAGGCTTACAGCCATATCATGTTGAATACACCGGTTCTCGCTCAATCACCAAAGTTAAGCAACATTGAGCCTGGTCAGTACTTAGATGGGTGACCGCTTGGGAATACCAGGTGCTGTAAGTGTTTAGTAATGGATGTGCGTTGTGGTGCAGTGGATATCGGCTCAAAAAGAGAAATCGGTGAGCCGAGTTCAAATTCCAGTTGAATACCCTGTATTCACTTAAGCATTGGTACCCTTGGGAAAGTCACTTCAGAGGTGCCATGCTCATTTTAACAAAAGGAAGTAACAAATTGTATTTTGAGTTATCATCCTTTATAGGGGAAGGAAATTAGCTTTCCACTAACAATAGTCATTTCATGTCTTTCGTCTGTCTTTCTGTTACCACTTCATTCTAAAAAGTCTACTTGCCAATTTTTCTTGTTTCTTGCAAACCCTGAATCTATAAAAAAAAAAAATTCAAGATGTGGAATTAGTAAAGACTAAACACTTCAAATACCTCAGGGTATGGATCAGTTATAACAAATTTAGTATAATAAGGAAAGTAAGCATTAAATAGGCTACTCTAGTGGTTAAAAAAATGCTCCTTAACCTTCAAACTAGTTTTGTTCTTAAATAGCCTCATCATATCTAGACTTCCATATGGACGTCATGCATGGCACCAAACTTATTAAAAAATATTAAAATTGTCGGCTGTATACAATCACTTTCTCAAATTGATGGTTAAAATGGCTTTCAGTGAATGAATCCTGTAGGTATTAATGAGAACCATTCTAAACCTTGTGAACTGGTGCTACAGAATTCCAAACAAAGAACCCTATTAAATAACAGAAACCACATCACACTGAAGACTTGCAACAACTAAAATGGATAGAATGTATAAATCAAAGAGAGAATATAATCAAGATGCTGACTGTCCTTATTTACCAAAAGGTTATAAACGAAAGGCCCATCAATACCAGAAAAAATGATAAATTACTGGTTTTCAGAAACGCATTTTCTTGAAAAATTCAAGCAAAAGTAGAACTAACTGCTCAGTTAATGAATGCCAAATGTTTCCTTATAAGGAAGTGACTTTTTATCACCATTGACTGAGAATTTACTTAGTTTCTTTTGGCTTAAAACAAACCTGTACGGCACATGTTTCAACAGATGGATAAAACAGTCTAGTTTATTTCAATAGTTTAACTTGTTGCTTGGATCTCTGCCTTCAACTGCTATTTATCTTTTATTAACAGATTCATTGATGGGATTAAATGTCAGGAAAATAGATTTAAAAAAATCACAGAAAATTGCTGTTTTCTCTTCTGCAGTATTAACCCTCTAGGGCCATTCGTATCATATTTGATACAGTATTTCCCTATAAGGAAACATTTGGTATTCATTGACTGAGCAGTCAGTACTGCTTTCATTTGAAATTTATAAAATATTTCTCTTAAAAAATTTTTCAGGAAAATATTTCTTTCAAGGCTTGTTTTCATACTGTATCAAATATGATACGAATGGCCCTAGAGGGTTAATAATATAATATGATTAAGGCTTCTACTTGTCATAAAGTGGGGGATCAGTTCTATATTGTTATGAAGTAATAAACAGATCCCCCACTAATTACTACTTAACCCTCTAGGGCCATTCGTATCATATTTGATACAGTATTTCCCTATAAGGAAACATTTGGTATTTCCCTATAAGGAAACATTTGGTATTCATTGACTGAGCAGTCAGTACTGCTTTCATTTGAAATTTATAAAATATTTCTCTTAAAAAATTTTTCAGGAAAATATTTCTTTCAAGGCTTGTTTTCATACTGTATCAAATATGATACGAATGGTCCTAGAGGGTTAAAACAAATAAAGGAATTTCAAAAGCATTGTTGCCATATTTTTTTTTTTTTTCTCTCCAGACTTAAAGCTGCTTAGTAGCCTTGGATTTAAGGGAATCTTGACAAGTTTCTGGAAACCAAAATCTAGTTGTCTGAAGTCAGATATTCCTACAAAATCTAATTACAAATGTAGAATGCACAATTTTTTTTCTTTTTAAATGAATGGATTTTTATAGACACTTTCTTCATTAAGACTCTTCTTAACTGTTGGCAGCTTAAACTGCTTGTGTGTGTGGGGTGGGGGTTGTTGTCTGATTATGATGTCACATTAAGTGTGTTTCCACAAATTAAAAGAATTGGAAGAACGAACAAAGAGAAAAGTGAAGATAACAACCATGTTGCTATGCCAACATGTAAGCTTTATTTTTATTTAGTAATTCATTTGAAATTCTTTTTTTCTTTTAGTTCACCCATCCCGTCCCAACTGTATTTACTTTACACTTATGTTCATCATCCCTGCTTCCAAAGTATTGTAAACCAAAAGGAATGTGGAAAGAAAGTTATAAAGAGAAGCGGGGACGAGTAAGAGGAGGGAAGTTTCTAATTATATAGAAAATAAATAGAAAGAGGGGAGAAAGCTATGAACAAAAAAAAAAAATACTTAAACTAAAAATATGCAGTGATATAAGTGAAAACGAAAAAATGACTTTGATAGAATAATGTATAACAAAAGATTTTAAAAATAATTTTTCTATTTCATTTTATAAACTGAAAATGTATTAAAATGATCCAACATGTTTAGTTCTATTAATAGGATTCAAGTTTCCTAATAATCACATCAGGAAAATGTCAACAAATATTAAGATACAGCTGTAGTTTCAAAAGTCCTATGAGTGTTTTGTGAGGGGTGGGGGACTTTTTGCCGGTTGTGGTAAAATAGACACCCATGCTTTTAAGCTTATTTTACCAGTTTCTGTAAAATAGACCCATGGTAAATATTTTTATTATGAAGGCAGGTAATGTTAAAAATAACATACATTGAACACAGAATTTTTATTTTCACCATCAATTGTTAAGACAATTTAAAATATTTTCCATCATTTTGTTGAAATACAAGTCAAAATTATATATTCATCATCTATTATTAAAATAAATATAGAAGACTGAATATTTCAAGTATTTCAAGCAAAATGTGCCCTTGGGTATGGTTCTTTTGCCAATACATTTCAGGGGCACCCACTTAAGACAAGTTATAGACCATGATCAACCACTGCACTGATGATTTCAGACATAATATATTAGTTCTAAAAAACTATATTTACTAGTAAAAACTTACCTGCCACATTTTGTAATGGGTAGGGACCTAAATCATCTCTCAGTTGGGTCTCTGTCCTCGAAGATAGTGCGGCACAGTTGTAACTCTGTCCGTGAGGACAGGGTTGCATCTGAGAAAAATTACACTGAACAGATACCCGGTTCCGGGGAACAGTGTCCTGCGGCCACGCCATCCCCATTGCAGCAGAGGGGTGGACCAGGTACTTGTCACCGGGGCCAGCTCTACCAGGGGTTGAGGAGGCTGGGGAATTTTTTGTCCCTGTGCCCGTCCATACGTGGTCAGGTCCCCCATGTTAAAAAAGACCTTGTGTTACATCTTGCTCCAGTTGAGGAGCAGGGTAAATATCTTTACCAGTAAAATAACATTGGTGTCTATTTTACTAGGACTGGCAAAATAGCCTAATTTTTTTTTTTTTCCCCCTGAAGTGCTGAATCTATAATATGAAAAATAAATTTGAAAGAAATACTTATTTTGGTCATTCTAAAACCCTGCCAAATTTATTCATCTTATTATTTATTTTAATACAACTTGAGTAATTGTTTGATGATTGTTAAGCAGTATGGATTGGAAAAAAAATTATACGAATTGACTGTTGAGAATTTAACTTTATAATAATGACTATCATGTTGCAATAACATTCAAACTATTATATCAACTACTACTAGTAGGACAATAAAATCATAATAATATCATGTAGTTGGCCTTTAAGAAAATTTCAAACCCTAAGACAGACCACTAAGGATATGAAATAGTGACTCAAATTTTGTGGGAAGTTTATTTCCAATTAGTATTGTTTGCTGGATGTGCATTGTGGTGCAGTGGATATTAACTCAGAACGAGAAATCAGGGAGCCAAGTTCAAAAGGGAAAAGTATTAATCCATCTCTTCCCTCCAGTTATGGGTTAAATAACAGGACAGATTGGGTTCTATAGTCTTGGACGGCAACCAGTCTACTGCAGAAAGCAATGGCAACCTACTGCGGGTTAACCTTCTGCCTAGTCAGTCATGTCTCTTTCGAGACATGATCACCCAAGGGTGTATCACGTATGGCACTTAACTGACTGACTGATTGTTTGCTTAACAGTTCAGAGTAAATATAGTCAGTAATTGTAAATAATAATAATCTGTATATAATACTAAAACTCTAATTTTGTATGTATGCATGCATGTTCCCGAGATATTATTTAAATGATATCTAATACCCACATCAACTTTGAAGCATATTATATCTTGAACCCCTGTTGAATGCAGTGACAAATTTTATTAAAATCAGACACGGGGTTATTTGGCTGTTTTTCAATTTTTGTAGCATTTTTAATAGTCTGTTAAGTGCCATACATGATACACAATTGGGCAATCATGTCTCAAAAGATACATGACTAACTGGGCAAAAGATTATCTCACAGTAGGTTGTCATTTCTTTGGTAGACTGGTTGCCAGCCAAGGCTATAGAACCCAATTTGTCATGTTTTTAACCCATAACTAGAGGGAAGAGACAGATTAATACCTTTCATACAATTAATACCTTTTCATGCAATGTGTTAACTATGATGCCTAGTGGAACAATAAACTTCCTTATACATTCTTAGATATAAATTAAAATGTTTACGCTATTTGCATTGTGAAATTTAATTTCATCTTTATTGCCGTATTCACGAGATTTTCAAGTGCACACGCCCCAGTGTTGGTTGAATTAACCCAAAGAGTTGTGATTTCAATACCTGTCCACAGAGGGAACAAAATCCTGGATAGTTGAGTTACTGAAGGGAAATAACTCAAACTGAGATATCCAGGAAAGGCATGGCACGTAGAACTAGAACAATCTACTGAAGTGAACTAAATAAAGGTTTTGGTTCAAAATTCCAACATATATCACCTGAAGGACTGAGTGTACAACAGCAGAAACATTGTGAATACGACTATAGACAAGGATAACAATTTGAATAATATAAGTAGTTACAATATCTTGTTCAAGAAATAGACAAATTAAAATGTGCAATTAATAATAAGATTAATAATATTGTTGCCTCATAATGAATTGCTTTTCTAAAATAAAAAAAATGTGTTCATGGTTGGTCTAGTTTTAAATGAATATAAAACCGTCTTGAGGCTTTTGATAAAAATAGAAATATTAATAAAAATAAATTCTGGTTAGCAGATAGGATTTGTGGATATAAAATGTAATTGTCAGGAAAATATGAAAAGCAATATGAATAAAAATAACTAGAAACATGTGTGAATATCTCTAAAGAATTTGTTTATGCATTGATAGATTTTCTCAAATTAGTTTAGATTATATGGCTTGTAACAGATATCAGCAGATTGGAAAGAGAAATCAGTTACCCTATTAAGGGTACAGAGCAATGCTACATCAAATCCTATGTTCCAAGCTATTTTACTGACTCTGATACTGAAGCTATATACTCTTACATATTTATCAGAACTATGGTGATTGCAAACTGGATCATTACACATGTACTTGAAATCTTGTACAATAAGTCAATTTTTGACCATCTGGGAATATTAAAATATTTTCACTTTTGAAGTAAAACTTTAAAGTGATTCTGTTTGCTATTTTGAATTATTTATTCAACTTTGAGCACACAGCTATAGTTATGGGGCACCCAGTGAGGATTGAATTTTACAGTGTTCATGGTTAGAGACTAGTATGCAAAGGAAAAGAAATCAAACTTATATATAGGATATAGATCAGTTTCTTGTAATTTGAAATAAATCTGTATGTTTAGTCAGATATCTAAATAAATATTTGTTATATGCTTTTTTTTTCTTTTTTTTTTATACAATGTAATAACTGATCTTGGTAATCTAATGTATAGTCTGGCTTGTTCTTTGAGAAATTCTGTATTGCTATATTGGTAAATGTTGATTCTATTAGACATTTCTTTGATTGTGACCTGATTAACTACAAATTCAGGAGTTTGATTAATCAATTTTTTTCCTGGCTGTTTTTTGATTTTATGATACACCATATCAAATTTTTTTGATACTTACACACACAGTGCCTCAAATATACTTACGCAAACTTTGACAGTGGGATCTTCACAACACTAAAACAAGAACAAACTATAACTATTCAACACTGGGACAGTATTTATAAGGATTCACCAGTCAGTGATCCAACAGGTACATGCATGTCTAGAAGCAAGCTGAGTACATTTTGAACATATAGACATTTTAATTTGTTTTGGTGTCAGGAACCTGCCCTCAAAGTTAGAAGTATTTTTGAATTGTACATTTAATAGCGTTGACTGCAAACTTTAAACTTAACTCAAAAACAAAGGATTTGCAGACAAATGTTTATGTGGGCTTTTAATCTTGTTTTAATTTGAGAAACCTACCTTCAAAGTTTGTAAAAGTATTTTTGATATACTGTGTATGTATAATTTTGTGTGCACATGCTCATAAATTTTATTTTATATCCTAAACCCACATAGCTGGAGTGTATATATAATATTACTGTAAATGTTGGCTGAATGTATAGTTTATGTAAATGTTTCACCATCATATTGGACACACTACCACCTCTTTGAGTAGGTACCTTACATATCACTTACCGAACCAGAGTGCCATAAAAAAAAAACATTTGTCAACCCATAATTTATAAGACCCATTAAAGAAACATTCTGGTAGAAAATACAAGAATACTATTTAAATCATAATATCAAAATATCTTGCTATTAGCGAAGCACTATATATTAAACAATTCTCTCCTATCATCAACCTTACATATTTAATAGTGAAAATGGAATATTGAAAGTTTTTTAAAATAAAAAGCTGCTCGTGTGATTTTTAAGTCATGCCTGTGAAAGCTTGGCATGAAGGCTACTTTTTCAAAAACAAAAGATAAATTACGTTACAGTCAAAACATGAGTATAAAATAACAACAGCAGAGACATAACACCCACGAAAATTGCCAGAGAAGTAGATGAGCTTCAGCAAAATCAAAAAGAAAAGAAATGTTAGGATGTTTGTGGTGGGGGGATTTCTTTGACAGCCATATTCAATGAAAAATGGTTGAAAAGAAAAAGGTTGCTGCCCAAGTATGTATGCGTGTGTGTGTATATATATATATATATATATATATACACACACACACACACACACACACACACAGGTGAAGAGGGCTCAAGGTTTTATTATTTTGAGTGCCCTGGCATTTGTTTTATTATGAACAGTGCTCAATATAATAAATATTACAGAGCTTAATTTACTTAAGTTAGTATGTATTCTTTGGGGCCAAATTCCAAAATGAATCTTCGCTCTGATTAATTAAAAGAAAGACACATGTAAATTTTATCTTCCCACATACATACACAGCAAACTGAGGGTTTTTATATTTAAATGTAAATCATTTGCACAACCAACATCAAACATTGCCTGATGAAGAGAATCTATCTTGTAACATGGAAATTTTCGTGTCACAATGTATAATTAATTCATAGTATATATATATATATATATATATATATATATAAACATAATAATGATCTACGTATGTACGTTGTGGAGCACTGGATATTGGCTCGGAACGAGAAATCGGGAGCCGAGTTCGAATGCCAGCTGAATTCATTGCATTCACTTATGCGCAAATACCCTTGGGAAAGGTATTAATTCATCTATTCCTTCCAGTTATGGGTTAAATAACAGGACAGATTGGGTTCTATAGCCTTGGACGGCAACCAGTCTACTGCAGAAAGCAATGGCAACCTACTGCGGGATAATCTTCTGCCCAGTCAGTCATGTCTCGAAAGAGACATGATCGCCCAAGCGTGTATCACGTATGGCACTTAACTGACTGATACTGTCTTAATATGTATAGGAAAAACTACTAAAAAATTGTGAGTTTAAAAATGTATTTTTTTGACAGTATTTATTTCTATTATTTTATATATATATATATATATATATATATACACACTAATGGTTGTTACAGTGTTTTCAAATTCATAAAGGTCAACAGAACTCAAAATACAGACCAACCTCTCTAACACCCAAAAATAACAAATCCAACACAAATAAACTTCAATTAGATAATTCAATTAGATAATTCTCATTTCTAAAAAAAATCACCTGAGGATGAAGCCAAAACATAATGGGCTGGCTTCGAAACATGAGAAATTGTTTGTGTAGTGATACTATGAATTTGAAAACATTGTAACAACCATTACAGTATAACGCTCTACATTTGTATCGAGCACTCGTTATAAAAGTAAATGCATGAACAAAAGGTAAATAAACCTACGAGTTCAACAACTTAGTTACAAAATAAATAAATATATATATATATATAAATAATAATAATAAATAGTCAGAAAATACATATTTAAACTTATAACTTTTTAGTAGTTTTTCCTGTATATATATATATATATATATATAATGTTCAGGTCTCTTGATATCAGTATTTAATAAACTTTGTCTTGCATGAGGTTAGCTATATTAAACCAATCACAGACTTCTCTCTTCATATTTCCTCCTTCCACCTCCTAATATGCTAAATTATTTTATCATGACAATTACTTTGGCATATCAGTTCAAATATAGTTTCTTTGCATCTCCTCCTACTTCTACACCAACTTTAACATGTTGTTTTTTATTTTTATTATTATTTGCAATTATTAGCTTTTATTTATTTCCTCCTGCCTATATTATTTTTGTATGTTTATTTTTCTTTTATCTGAAAATTGATGATAAACAAAAGAACATAAATATTTAAACAGAAAAATGTTTGGTGCAACAAGATTTGAAGAAATCTCAATTTACTGAAGACCTTTGTGACTCCCTTTTTATTGATACATATATATATATATATATATATATATATAAAAAACATTTCCTGGTATTCCTCCTCTTACTACACTTTGCATTTCTTCCTCACTTCTCTTTTTCTCTTCAATCTGTCATTACCTTTCCATCTCTTCTTTGCTTCTCTCCTCTTCTTTCTTTTTCCCATTTCTGCACTTTCTTCTCCCTCTGTCATTTCTCTTTTCTTTTTCTCTTCGTCTTCCTCCCTGTTTTTCTCTCGCTCTCTCCCTCCCTGTTTTTCTCTTCGTCTTCCTCCCTCTGTTTTTCTCTCGCTCTCTCCCTCCCTGTTTTTCTCTCGCTCTCCCTCCCTGTTTTCTCTCGTCTTCCTCCCTGTTTTTCTCTGCCTTCCTCCCTGTTTTTCTCTTCGTCTTCCT
This sequence comes from Ascarosepion bandense, assembly GCA_037127315.1. Lineage (NCBI taxonomy): Eukaryota > Metazoa > Mollusca > Cephalopoda > Sepiida > Sepiidae > Ascarosepion > Ascarosepion bandense. The sequence goes on from JBBBDQ010001474.1 coordinate 1,723,222, forward strand.
CCCTGTTTTTCTCTTCGTCTTCCTCCCTGTTTCTTTCTCTCGCTCTCCTCCCTGTTTTTCTCTGCCTTCCTCCCCGTTTTTCTCTGCCTTCCTCCCTGTTTTCTCTCTTCGTCTCTCCCTGTTTCTTTCTCTCTGCCTTCCTCCCTGTTTTTCTCTTTCGTCTTCCTCCCTGTTTTTTCCTTCGTCTTCCTCCCTGTTTTTCTCTCTTCGTCTTCCTCCCTGTTTTTCTCTTCGTCTTCCTCCCTGTTTTTCTGCCTTCCTCCCTGTTTTTCTCTCGTCTCCCTGTTTTTCTCTCTTCGTCTTCCTCCCTGTTTTTCTCTTCGTCTTCCTCCCTGTTTTTCTCTTCGTCTTCCTCCCTGTTTTTCTCTTCGTCTTCTTCCTCCCTGTTTTCTCTCTCGCTCTCTCCCTCCCTGTTTTTCTCTCTCGCCCTCCCTGTTTTTCTCTTCGTCTTCTCCCTCCCTGTTTTTCTCTCGCTTCCTCCCTGTTTTTCTCTCGCTCTCTCCCTCCCTGTTTCTTCTCTTCGTCTTCCTCCCTGTTTTTCTCTCTGCCTTCCTCCCTTTCTCTGCCTTCCTCCCTGTTTTTCTCTTCGTCTTCCTCCCTGTTTTTCTCTTCGTCTTCCTCCCTGTTTTTCTCTTCGTCTTCCTCCCTGTTTTCTCTTCGTCTTCCTGTTTTTCTCTTCGTCTTCCTCCCTGTTTTTCTCTTCGTCTTCCTCCCTGTTTTTCTCTTCGTCTTCTCCCTGTTTTTCTCTTCGTCTTCCTCCCTGTTTTTCTCTTCGTCTTCCTCCCTGTTTTTCTCTTCGTCTTCCTCCCTGTTTTTCTCTTCTGCCTTCTCCTCCCTGTTTTTCTTCGTCTTCCTCCCCGTTTTTCTCTTCGTCTTCCTCCCTGTTTTCTCTCTCCGTCTTCCCCCCCGTTTTTCTCTGCCTTCCCTCCCTGTTTTTCTCTTCGTCTTCCTCCCTGTTTTTCTCTTCGTCTCCCTCCCCGTTTTTCTCTTCGTCTTCCTCCCTGTCTTTCTCTCTGCCTTCCTCCCTGTTTTTCTTCGTCTTCTTCCTCCCTGTTTTTCTGCCTTCCTCCCCGTTTTTCTCTCGTCTTCCTCCCTGTTTTTCTCTTTCGTCTTCTCCCTGTTTTTCTCTCGCTCTCTCCCTCCTGCTTTCTCTCTTCGTCTCCCTCCCCGTTTTTCTCTCGCTCTCTCCCTCCCTGTTTTTCTCTCGCTCTCTCCCTCCCTGTTTTTCTCTCGCTCTCCCTCCCTCTTTCTCTCTGCCTCTCCCTCTTTTTCTCTTCGTCTTCCTCCCTCTTTTTCTCTCTCGCTCTCTCCCTCCCTCTTTTTCTCTTCGTCTTCCTCCCTCTTTTTCTCTCTTCGTTCCTCTCTCCCTCTTTCTCTTTCGTCTTCCTCCCTCTTTTTCTCTTCGTCTTCCTCCCTCTTTTTCTCTGTCTTCCTCCCTCTTTTTCTCTTCGTCTTCCTCCCTCTTTTTCTCTTCGTCTTCCTCCTTTTTCTCTTCTCTGCCTCTCCCTCTTTTCTCTTCGTCTCTCCCTCTTTCTCTTCGTCTTCCTCCCTCTTTTTCTCTTCGTCTTCCTCCTCTTTTTCTTCGTTCTCCTCCCTCTTTTCTCTCTTCGTCTTCCTCCCTCTTTTCTCTCTTCGTCTTCCTCCCTCTTTTTCTCTTCGTCTTCCTCCTCTTTTTCTCTGCCTTCCTCTTTTTCTCTTCGTCTTCCTCCCTCTGTTTTTACTCAATTTATTTGATTCTCATTCTTCAGGTTTATTTTGCCAGATTACAAGCATATAAGTAGTCAAATCCCAAAGTTATTTGAACCAAAATATCAATATTAATCTGATTAATTCCCTACACCCAACCACCCATTCAACCTACCCTACTTTGATACTAAACACTCTCATTGTCTGATAGTAACTATGGTACATGAGGTTTTGGATGTGAAATATTTGAAATAATCTCAGTAGATAACAAGTATAAAAGTAATTCCCAGAAAGCAATCCAATTGTTTAAATCAAACAAAATTGAAAATAATTCCAGGGCAAGCTAATAATTCACTAATGCAAGTTTAAGTACGTTGAGAATTTTACAAGCATATTAGCACATTACTTTTACTGGCTTAAATTTTATGATATATAATTAACTTATATAATTCATCAACCTAATGACACTTGTCTATTATTGATTTATTTTTTTTAAAATGGTGATTGGGTCAATTAAATGGACAAAAATGAAAGCTATTATCTCTTAGTACAGGATTCTGTCAAAATATGTGTAAGTAGCTATTTATCTAACTCTTGATATCACTGGAAGATTTTTTTTTAATTGCATCCCAAACAAGGTGATAAAGCCACTAAGATGCACAAGATTACTGAGAGTGAAAGAAACTGAGAAAGCCTTGAAAGGATAATAATAGTATAGGATTCAAGCAAATGATTATTGATGTTCCAATTAAATTTTTGGAGATCGTATTTAACAGGAAAGCAAGAAGCTGAGATAGTTACATAGATGAGAAATGTGAGAGAAGAAACTATTAGAATAGAATTTGTACAGAAAAATGATGAGACCTAGCTGCCAATCTAGTAGCAGTTTTACATTCATGAAGTCGACATAAAGAGGAAAGCTCATCAGAAAAACTACCATGAAAATGTTTATAGAAAAAGGCACAAGGAAGCTTTTAAAACGGCTGGAAGGTGATCAGGATTGGTAACAGTGCAGATTCTTTGATTTTTGTCAAGAATCTCAAGTTACTTTTATTATTTGTATTTTTTAGTAATTGAATTAGATTTTACATTTTATGGTTTGGTTTTAAGAGTATAAAAAGAAAAAAATAAAGACAAAACATTTAGCAAGAAAAAAAAATCCAGTTTCATACAATCAGCATGAAAGTGAAAATAACTAAAAAAAAAAAGTAATCATTAGTCCACATTGAAAATATTATGAAATATTATTCTCATGTTACTTTTTTTTTTGTTAGTCTTCTCTTCCATGCTGGCTCAAGGCATGTAGGAAGAGAGTGCTTAGATATTTTCCTGCAGTAGATTGCCATTTTTTTTTTTTTTTTTTTTTTTTGTAGACTAGTTGCCAACCAAAACTACATAACTTGGTTTGTTCTGCTATTAACCCACTCCAAGCTGGTTTTGAATTCAGTTTTCTACTAGAATTTTAAAGGACCTGGTCTGTCCTGCTATTTATCCATAGCTGTGGGGAGAAGAGATGGTTTCATACTTTTCCCAAGGGTATTAGCACGTAAGTGAATGTAATGAATTCGACTGGAATTTGAACTTAGCTTCCGAATCCTTAGTCCAAACCACTATCCATTGGGCCTCCTTTCCTTTTCTTACCCAATACATTTGATTACAAGTGAACAGTTTAAATTTGAATTTATCTTACAAAACATTTTTCCACTGGTCTTTTTTTTTTTTTTTTTTTTTTTTTATCATATCACCCTGAGCAAAGCGGTAACGCCACTGATGTGCAGGGCGCTACGTAAGAGTGAAAAGATTGGAAAAGAGAAAGCCTGAAACCACATTCTAAACAGGGAACAAGGGATGAGCCTCTTCACCTGTTCAATAGACGTGGGTGGAGTGTGAACTGGGCGATAGTTTAGTCTATCTACTCCAATTGAAAAAAAAAAAGAAAGAAAAGAGTAAAAAGATTGGACAAGAGAAAGCCGGAAACCACATCCTAAACAGGGAACAAGGGATGAGCCTCTTCACCTGTTCAATAGATGTGGGTTATATGGAGTGCCAGAGAAAATCATTAGTGTCAAAATTGCAATATAAACTCTGGTAAAAAATACTAAAGAAAATCATTAAGAGCAAAGAATTGCTATATAAACATTAGGTTTACAAGTCCCAGAAATTCAGTTCTTGTCCTTAAGGACACATGGCCTAGTGGCTATTGAAGTTGGTTAGTTCCAGTGACTTGACCCAAAGAGTTGAGTTCAATTCTAGGCTACAGCATTGGTGAACAATTCACTTAGAGAGTCCTCATGACTACCAAAAGAGACTTCACGTAAGGAATGAGTGATTGTAATAAAGGGTTTGGAATTTCTTGCACCCGAAGAAGGCCAGAGTGTACAACATTGTACAAATGGCAATTATTCGGACTATTGTTTTCAATAGTCCGAATAATGTAAATCCTGCCTCATCTCAGAAATATAGACAAATACACAATAATGTTGTCATTATCTTTCAATATATAATGTGTGATGAAAATAGTTTTAATGTATGCTATATTTAGAAGGGATGTGTTGCGGTGCAGTGGATATTGGTTCTGAACACAAAATCTGTGAGCAGAGTTCAAATTCTAATTCAATTCTTTGCATTTACTTATGCACAAATACTCTTGGGAAAGGTATTAATCCATCTGCTTTTCCTCCAGCTATGGGTTAAATGGCAAAACAGATTGGTTTCTATAGCCTTGGTTGGCCATCGCAGAAAGTAATGGCAACCTACTGCAAGAAACTATTCTGCTCACTCTTTCGAGACATGATTGCATATATCACACCTGACACTTAACTGATATTTATGAGTAAAAGTGTTCAACATCAGAATAAATGTGAATATAAAGGTGGACAATGAGGACAACACCAAGTGGTGACCGTCTGTTTCATGTTGAAGATTTTGTTTAAGCATGAAACAGATTGTTGTTGCTTCGATGTTTATATTATTATAGTATAAGACAACCCCCAATTTTTAGGGGTGATTTTGGAGATTTAAAGTTTGTCTGATACACAGAAATATATGGTAATCAAAGTTGATATTTATTTTCTTTAATCTGAAACTTTGTTTGTGTGTGTATCCATTACCTATAGACTCCGAAATGGCTGAACTGATTTTCTTAAATTTACACAGTTGTACTATAAGCCTCTGCGAGTGTTCTTAGCTAGGTTTTGTGTCAAGGTACCCCCAATAAATATCAAATCAATAATCGAAAAAATCGGGTTATAGAAGTGGTCTGATCTTAATCAATTTTGATGCACTCATAGACAAAGACATAAACTATATTCAGAAGTTTCAAGGTTGCAGTTCTTACAATAGTGCAGAAAATCAATTTATATATATATATATATATATATATATATATATATATATATAAAAGGCAAGATGTTTGTGTGTCTGTTTATCTGCCTGTATGTCTGTATTTTTTCAGCCCTTTTATTTTAGTTTTTGCTGCGGGTTTGGCTCTAAGTAGGTATAATTGTAGTTCTTAGTCTCAGCCATGATACCATTTACTCGGAGGACTTATTTAGCCTTCAAAATTCAGTTTACGACGAAAAAAAACTTATTTTATATCGATACCAGGAAATCAAAATTTGACTTACATTCATTCATTTTTCTTTCATTCTACGGTTTCGCTTTAACTGGAAACAACTATTGCTTTTTAGTTTTTCATGTCAACGTCCAAAGAGTCTGAGCTCCAGGACCATGGATTAGTTTTAAAGCTTTCATTACACCCGAGCAACACCAGGCTATGCTGCTAGTCATAAATAATAGAAGACAAGGTTGAAGAAAAAGGATATGAAAATGTGAATCAACATGGTTTTATCATTGTCTTACCTAGTGGCATTTATGTATCCAAACATTTTTCATTTTTTCCCCTCCTTTTCATCATAACATTAGATTTATTCTGAAATCTAAATATAATCTAAACTTATTTATAAATGGAACTTCGTGTGTGTCTGTGTTACCTATAGACTTCGAAACGGCTGAACTGATTTTCATAAATTTACACAGTTGTACTATAAGTCTCTGCGAGTGTTCTTAGCTTGGATTTGTGTCGAGGTACCCCCGATTAATATCAAATCAATAATCGAAAATATCAGGTTATAGGAGTGGTCCGATTTTAATCAAATTTGATACACTCTTAGACAAAGACATAAGAAACGATATTCAGAAGTTTCAAGGTTGCAGTTCTTACAATAGTGCAGAAAATCGATTATATATATATATATATATATATATATATATAATATATAAAAGGCAAGATGTTTGTGTGTGTCTGTTTATCTGTCTGTATGTCCTTTATACAAATCCACAATTTTTTATCTGATTGTCACCAAACTTCACACAAATATTCTTCAGGCTGAGTCTAAACTCCAGGACCATGGATTAGTTTTAAAGCTTTCATTACACCCAAGCAACACCTGGCTACACTGCTAGTCTTTCATACTACAATCACCAAAAAAAAAAAATCTCCAAACCTATATTTCCACTTTTTAGAGTGAGTCTTAATTTTCTCTCAACTACTATTAACAACTATTAAGAAAAATGTTTTCATTTTTCTTAATAGTTGTTAATTTGAGCAGAGTAACCAGCAACTTGCCTTTTTATGAGTGTTTAGAGGAATAATCCCTGCTTGTTAATTACTTTTTTGTGTGTGTGTTGCTGGTTAGTATTCATGTTTAATTTACTTTTATTTTATTTTTTTTCTATTTCTGTTTCTCTTGTATTTGAAAATAAGCTTGCTGACATTTTTCTTTTAAAAACTAAACTAGTCCAACCTTTATAGTAGCAGTTTTACAAAATAAACTGTGCAATCATGTCTGGGTAATTTTTGGTTGCTTACAGTCTGAAAAACTTAATCTTCCCCAAAAAGTTTATTAGTTAATATTAAATAACAAACACTAGACCTCCTGAGGTGGGGTGGGAAGTTTTAACCTGATTTAAATGCATCAGGAAAACTGCCTGATCAATGTATCTCTGGTAGGTTTGCATATATAGGCAACAAACACTGTGTGTGCATGCATTTATATGGGGAAAAGTTTATAAAGGACACTTTTTGTTGATGTGTGTTGGGTCTGCTTCTTGAATGAAAGACACAACTGGGCCTAATGAAAATGGTTGTAATTTTTTTTTTTAGAGTAAGAGGGGGCAATAAACTAATTTACCTTATCAGATGAGATAAGGTAATTTAATTTATTACCCCTGAATTTAAAGATTTCTTAGCATTCAAATCTCAAGTTTTATGGCAAAGGACTAATTGACCTTGTAACTTAATCATAGAAATGTATAGATATTAAGTGTTTCTATTTTAACTGATTTAAACATTGCTGTATTTATACAGTGAGAAATAAAATGAGTGAGAAATAAAATTAGATTCTAAAATTACTATTTTCTAAACAAACATGCATAATTTTCACTGTTAACTTACAATTCTATCATTTTAGTTTGTGGGGCCTGGGTAAAAATATATATATATATATATATATATATATATATATATATATTTTAAATCAAATTCATATCATTGAATTTGTTTTTTTTTAATGGTAGATTAAGGAAGTTGATAATAGCAGAATTGCTCAAACTGATATGCAAAGAGTTGATGGCCAAAGAAGGATATGTAGACTAGTAAAACATAAACCCAGCTTATCAAAGATGATTTAAGGAAGTTGAATTTACAGCCAGGCCTTACACAAAATCGGGCAAACTGGAAAAGAGCCTTAAAGAAAACCCCATCCAAATGTTAAACAATGATGTAAAGTAACTTTTACTCTACCTATGAAGTTGTAAATCGGGAAAGTTAAAATTTATCAGATTGGTTTATTTTTTTTGGGTAATATATAAAATATAGTTTTATGGTATGTTATAGTTGTTGTGGTGCAGTGGAAATCGGGGAGCCAAGTTTGAATTCCTTGCATTCATTTATGTACAAATACCCTTGGGAAAGGTATTAATCTGTGAACGGGAAATGTCTAAGTGATTGAAATAATTAATTTTTTTTTAGTGTGCATGAGTTATGTTTCACAAAATGCACAGGTTTATGGCGACATCACATTAAAACATTTCTCTCTCCCATACGATCACTGAGCTGAGTCGGTACCTCTATTGGTGACTGCTTGGGAATACCAGGTGCTGTAAGCTTGGATGTGCAGGTGGTGTAATGGATAATGACTCAGATTTGTTAATCAGAGAAACAAGAGCTAATTCCAGTTGGATTTGTTGTATTCACTTATGCCCACATATCCTTGTGAAAGATATGCTCCCCCCCCTCTTTATCCCTCTAGTTATGGGTTAATTAGTAAGGCTTATATCACAAAAACCTATTATCTATAAACAAAAAACAAATTACATCATAAAACCGATTCTCATCACTCAGAGTGGACATAGACCAACACTATTTCAAATATGGAGCACTTTTATTCATAAATGTCAGTCAGTCAATTAAGTGCCATATGTGATACACGCTTGGGCAATCATGTCTCGAAACAGACATGACTGACTGGGGAGAAGATTATTCCACAATAGGTTGCCATTACATTCTGTGGTAGATTGGTTGCCAGCCAAGGCTATAGAACCCAACCTGTCCTGTTATTTAACCCATAACTGGAGGGAAGAGATGGATTAATACCTTTCCCAAGTGTATTTGTGCGTAAATGGATGCAAGAATTTCAACTGGAATTAGAACTCTACTTTTAAATTTCTCATTCCCAGCTGATATCCACTGCACCACAACACACATCCTACCCATAAATATAGCAAACTATATTTTATATATTACATACACAAAAAAAATGTACCAGAGAAAAGCATGAGCCAGGTAGATATGTGTCTTTTTTGCCTAATTTTCAGTTAAATGCCATAGATGATACGCACTTGGGTGATTATGTCCCAAAAGAGATATGATTGACTGGGCAGAAAATTATCCCACAGTAGGTTGCCATTACTTTCTGTGATAGACTGGTTGCCGACCAAGGCTATAGAACCCAATCTCTTGTTATTTAACCCATACCCGGAGAGAGGCACGGATTAGTACCTTTCCCAAAGGTATTTGCGCATAAGTGAATGCAAGGAATTCAACTGGAATTTGAACTCGGCTCCCTGATTTCTCGTTTCAAGCTGATATCCAGTGCACCAAAATGTACAGTTAACTTCATCAAATTCATTTGTTTCTTTCAACATTTTATATATAAGGAGTCAGTCAGATATGGCCTGAAGATTGTGTCTAAGTATGAAACAGGTCGTCATCATTTGGTGGTTGTTCTTCCTGTCCACTCTTATATTTAAGCACACCGGAATACAGAGCACTTCTGCCCACAATGTGCATGTGCAAAATATAAAATTGCATCACTTTACTTACGTACGGACTGCCCACAAATATATAGCATAGCATAAAACTATATTTTATATATTATATGCACAAAAAAAAAAACATCTGAGGAATTTTAATTCTCTCCAGATTTACAACTACATGGGTAAAGTAAGTGTTATTTTAAATACAAAAAAAACAAAACAAAAAAAAACAATGATACACATTTGATTTAAAGTGTATTTATATATTCACCCCACCACACACACACACACACACACAGTAAAATTGTAAGTTTTGTGCTTACTTACAGGATATTAGGCGAGTCTTTTAAACTTGTAACTTTGAACTTTAGTTTCCTCTTTATCATTATTTTGGAATGCATGTTGTGGTGCAGTAGATATTGGCTAGGAATGAGAAATCAGGGAGCCAAGTTCAAATCCCAGTTGACTTCGTTGCATTCACTTATAAGCAAATACCCTCGGGAAAGGTATTAACCCATTTCTTCCCTCCAGTTATGGGTTAAATAACAATACAGATGGGGTTCTATAACCTTGGCTGGCAACCAGTCTACCAAAGAAAGTAATGGCAATCTAATGCGGGATAATCATCTGCCCAGTCAGTCATGTCTCTTTCGAGGCATGACTGCCCGAGTGTGTATCACGTATGGCACTTGACTGACACAGTGACAAATGTGTTTCACCTCTTCAGTCATGATTTATAAAAATAGCAAAACAATCTTCCATTGTCAATGCTAATTATTGTTATTCTTTTTAAATAAAGTATTTATTTATTTATTTTTTTTTTGTCCTGAGGTTGTCATTTCCTGTCTTTGTAGCTCTTAAAATTTTATCTTTACCTGATTTCTCCTAAACCCTGTTCCACTTTTCATTTGAGTTCATCATGTATGTTATGCACTAATTTTCTGTCTCTCTTACCCTCAGTCTGTGCGTATCAGGTTTTCGAAGCCTTCCTTCCTCATTATGTAGTTCAGAAATTTCAACTCTTCCTCATAAGTTTTCTTTTCACTTTCCACTTTCTCTAAAATCTTGGTCGATCCATGGTATCCTAAACATTCTTCTGTTAGACCAAATTTCTGTTGCCTCAAGTCTCCTCTTTGTTTTTGAGAAGATTGTCCAGCAATCTTGATTTTTTTTTTTTTTTTTTTTTTTTTTATATTTGTTTCAGTCAAATGTAAAGTTGCTTTTGATCACAACACTTCACTATTTGATTTTCATATTAGTTTTACTCCTCCTTGATATTGCCTTAAACATATATATATATATATATATATATAAGAATCTTTTGGTAATATGATGACCAGTGTTTAAATCCTCACAGTATTTAGTATTGTTGATTAAATTATTTTTAAAATAATGGCAGTATGTGAAATAATAAAACTTAATTAATGAAAAAATATATATATATATATATATATATAGAGAGAGAGAAACTTTTAGAAATCTCTGTTTATAAGAGAAGGGTGTAAGAATAATTAACAGCAAACCCTTTAAAAATGGCTAAAGAAGTGACTGAAAGTGCTTGGGACAATTGACACTATGGACAGTTTTTACACACTTATTCTCATGAAATGAAAAAAAAAAACTTAAGAATAAGAGAAAAATCTAGATTCATGAAATTTTTTTTTCATTTTGAAAGAAAGATTGCTGTGTGTGTATATATATATATATATAATATGGTAAGAGTACTCAATATTGGAGATAGTGTTTATGCATACAGACATTATGGATATAGGAATCAATATTGCATAGTTTGAAAACCTTATTGAAATGGTGAAACTGGCAATCAGCATCCAGCATTGATTCCTATGTCCACACCTTCTTCATTTCAATGAAATGAGACAATATTGACTAGTTTATTCCAATCTTTACCTCCCAGAATCATATAGTTCTTTGCTCTTCAAAACTATTGTTTCTTGGCTGATGTTCATGCTTTAGGCATGTTATCAGTTTGAATTCCAGCCAGCCGAATTCATTGCATTCACTTAGTGCAAATACCCTTGGGAAAGGTATTAATCCAGCTATTCCTTCCAGTTATGGGTTAAATAACAGGACAGATTGGGTTCTATAGCCTTAGTCGGCAACCAGTCTTCTGCAGAAAGCAAGGGCAACCTACTGCGGAATAATCTTCTGCCCAGTCAGTCATGCCTCTTTTGAGACATGATCGCCCAAGCGTGTATGGCACTTAACTGACTGACTCTTTTTTCACTTCAGTATCCTAATATCCAGTCTTTCTTTCTTTGAAAGATTGTTGGTGGCACTTTGTATGGCTGGGTACTAAAATTTTATTGACCCAACCCACTTTCACAAAATTTAAACAAAGACATTTTTTTTTTTTTTTTTTTTTTTTGGTGGGTCAAGAATTTTTAATGCTCTTTATATATGCACAAGGCTCCATTTTATTATGCTGACCTACAATATTAAAGGCAGATGTTGTTGATTTGACCCATCCTGTAAATTACCAATAATTTTGGGGATTGTTACAGATCAGAGCTGAACAGCAGGCTGGCAAAATGAAATCTGATATGAAAATGAGTACAAAGTATATATCACTGAATTTCTGTATGCAGGAAAAAAAAATGCATTCCTTAACATTAATTAACAATTAATATTTAGAGAACAAACCATGGATGTGAGCACAATTAGGCAGTGGATAATGAGTTTCAACAGCCTTGACAGTGATGGGTATAACAAGCCATGTTTGAGATAAAGATTGATAAAACATATTTTCCTGATAATGTCATCACTTTTGTGAAAATGATTTGTACCTGAAAACTTGCTCTACTCAATTGTGCTCTCTGTATCTGTTGTAATTTTGGGGAAATTAAGTTCCCCTATATTAGTTTAGGTATTTTCTTTATATATATATATATATATATATATATATAATGTTTTTCAACCATTTTTTTTTTTTTTTTTTTTTTTTTTAAACTTTAGGGCAGACTTGCAGAATAGCTAAATTACTGAGGCGCACTTAAAATTTTAATAACTAATTAATAATGAAATTTAAAAGTAAAAAAATAATAAAGAAGTCTTCTAAAATAATCATTTAATTTTAAGGCATTTCATTGCTGGGTGTGTGTAGGTTTTTATATAGACTTTTAACTTGGAGCACTAGCTACCTGTCAGGGTGTATTAGTGCATGTGGAGATGCGCCAGTTGAAAAAGATTGATCTAAACTAATTTTCAAAAGTGAAAATTCAATTTAAATAAGTATAAAATTTTGTAATTTTTCATAAAATCAGGAAAATACAAACTTTTAAGGAAAATGCACAAAATACATTGAAAAAAATGAGGCATTTTTTTTTTTTTTTTTTTTTTTTTTTTTTGTTAATCATTTCATTCTAATAAGGCAATAAAACCATTAAAACTCTAGGTGTCATTAAGTGCTATGGAATATGAGAAAAAAAACTATTATTAAGGAGAGGAAACAATAAAAAAAAACAAATTAAGAAAATAGAAGATAACAATGCATTAAATTTTGTAAGATTAAAGTTGGATGTGCACAGTGTAACAGATAACTGATCTGTTCCCCTTGTTTCTTTCCTTGAGTACCTTACTGCTTTCCAATAATGAAGTATTGACTTAAGAATTACATGACTAATAGAATCCAAGAAATCTAAGACATGAAACTCCAGCAAGTAATGAATTAACCCTCTTCCTATTCTTTTTTGAAAAACAATTTTGAAAGCTTTACAAAAATTGTTGCTAATTTTTCTAAAAACTTTGTGTGAAACATGCCTATAAAATCTGCAGATAAATTATCTATTGTCAGTCAAATGATGACTGAAAAAATCTTAAATGAAGAATTGGATGCTAACCACTTTAACTAAAGTGGTAAATTTTGTTCTTTAGAATGGTTGGCAAATTGTTGACTAATAGCCAACTAGTTTGAATGCCCAAAATTCAAGTATCAATGTGAACTGAACAGAAGTGATGATGATTGGTCACGCCTAAAATCTAAAATTAAAAGAATTTGCTTCAGAGGCACATGCTAAATCTATCTTAGTGAATTTATACGATGAAAGGAAAAAATACATTTTTTGAAATTATAATTACTTATCGTGTTTTTCTAAATTTTCTTGATCAAACATTTTATAAAAAATATGAACAAAAAAAATTCTTTTCGTATTTACTTCTTTATAAAATGGGGATTTTTACAAACATCGTATTCTAGTAGGTTCACATATTTTATAATCTCGGAAATATAAAAATTTTAAATAATATAATAAATAAATAGTATTTTAATATTTTTGTTGCTAATTCTCAAAATCACATAAATCCATTTTTATTCTAGTTTTAAAATTCTAAACAGAATGTAAAAACAAAAATTAACAAAAAATAGCAATATACAGTATTATAAACTTTTTTTTTTTTTTTTGTGTAGGTACAAAGGTTAAACTTCTCCAAAATTTTCATTCCCTAAAGGGGAGTTTTGAGACATATTGAGAAGCTATTATAACTTATTTGAACAGGTGAATAGAACAGCCAACATTAGGACATACTTTTTTTATAAACAGTCTTTGCTTTATTTAGCAAAAATTTGATGTGTGGGTTGTGAAGCAGGTCACACCTTTCAAATAAGGTCAGCATGCCTGGTTTAAAAATCAGAAAGTTTAGCTCTTACCAGTGACCCTGAGATCAATGGTATAAGCAAAATAGAAACTAAAGAATTCCATATGGCAGTATCATTATTTTCTATTACTTTGTGTTAACAGCTTGAAGGAGCTTTTCTTGTGGAAAACATAAAGTAGGCCAATAATTTTATTCGAAGAGTTTGTGATTTTGCTTTTGAGCATTTCAGCAGAATTGTAGATAAAGAAAAAATTCTGACTCGGCAGAAAATTATCCTGCAGTAGGTTACCATTGCTTTCTGCGGTAGACTGGTTGCCAGCCAAAGCTATAGAACCCAATCTGCCCTATTATTTAACCCATAACTGGAGAGAAGAGATGGATTAATACCTTTCCCAAGAGTATTTGTGCAACTGGAATTTCAACTCAGCTCCCTGATTTGTTGTTCCGAGTTGATATCCATTGCACCACAACACACATTTGTTTTTAATGTGATAGATTTGACCCTGTATTCTGAATGGCTAAGGATGTCCATGTTTCAGAACAATATTGTTCTTCAAGTTCATTTAGGTTAGCACTTTGTGTACATATGGCTGCAAAGTAAAAAGCCCAATTATACTCTTTTGAAGTTTCAGTGGTGTGGGTTGCTTATTAATTTTTACAAATATTGAAAGGAAAATCTGGCTGATGCCATAACAAAACATTACACTTGTGAGAACAGTTAGTAAATTTCTCACCAGTGGGGAAGTTCTAGTTAAAAAAAGAAGTTACCAATGTTTGCATTTTTAAGATTTATCATTTACTTAAGCTTGTCTTTCAGTTTTCCTGCTGACATATTGATTTATATATGAGAGGGATCTTGAAAAGTTCGTGGCCTGACCAAGAAGGCAAATTTTAATGTTTGGTCATTTTAATAGATTTTCAGAAGTAATGAAAGTATAAAATACAAACTTAATGAGGTGCACTGTTCTGAGAGGGAACTTTTTTAGACTAATGATTTTATTGACAGGCACAGTCTTATATAAATGAAACAGTTATTAGTCTGAAGACATTCTTTTTCTTTTTAAACAAAACAAGTCACTTCTAATTTTGTCAGAAATGTCAGAAACTCACCCACTACTTTGTGTGTGAGAGAGATATAGATATATAAGATGAATTTATGGTTATTTAGAATATATATCTCTTTTCCAATCTTTTCACTATTACGTAGCCCCCTGCACATCAGTGGCGTTACCGCCTTGCTCGGGGTGATACGATTAAAAAAATATATATATATTCTAAATAACCAAGAATTCATCTTATATTTTCAAAATAAATCATTTTCACCATTTATTTTAATATATCACTTCAAGAACAATATTTATTTTGAAATATGGACATTTTTGTGTAGTGATATAATGCTTTATAGACTATTGTAATAACAATATTATGCTCTACTCTGTATTGAGCACTCTTTATAAAAGTAAATGCTTGAACAGTGGGTTTTAATCTGTGTGTTCTTTCACTTTTTTATTTTATTATATAACATTATCTGGCCATGAGATCTGGATTCAAGTCTCACTATGGTCTGATTTCTCAGTAATATTTGCCTAGGGAGCTGTTGCCAACATGTGGGAACTTTAGAAAGTTCCTGAAAAACATACCAAGCATTGTGAGTAAAATTGGGTAGACAAGAACCGTTTGGAAGTGATCGATGGTTGTGCTAGCATGAAGTCACAAGTCATCATGACTGAAGGGTTGAGTGTGCTGTTTATTTTTTTTTGTAAAAAAAAAAAAAAAAAAAAGTGATCACACTAGATTATGGTTTTCCTTCCAGAAACTGTAACTAAAGTCTGTTCTGCATAAACTACAAGTAGACTCTATTGGTTGAGTGAGTGTCTGTAATGGTGATTTGCTAGCCACTTAGGCAAGCAGGAGTAGTTAGCAAATGAGGAGCCAGGCATTTTTTATATATATACTGAGCAAGCTCGGTTCTTAAACGTCTCACATGTGGAAAAAATTAGTTTTCAAAATGAAAATTCCTTGGTTATCAAACAAAACTTGGGTTCTTGAGCAATATTGCTGAATCAAGCTAACCTGAACAGAATAATTTCTGAGTTGATTGCTGTGTTGTGCTGGGCTTTTCTTTTTCAATTTTATTGTACTGTGCCTTTTTTTGTTTTTTCTTCATTAACAATTAGTCATGGCTTAAAGTTTAGAGAAAAACAACTGAAGTGAAGAAAAAAATCCTCACTAGATACGGAAATGGTGCTTGTGTCAGAATTCGCTGTGCAGTATGGCACACCTAAATCAACAATATCTACTATTCAAAAAAATAAGGAAGTGATAAAAGTAGCTGATGTTGCAAAAGACGTAACTGTTATTATATGTCACTAGATATTATTAGGTTTGAATTTTGACAGAGAAGTTATGAAGACCATTATACTGAGCTTACCACTGAAGAACATGTAGACCTTCACAATGAACAGCGACAGTTTCAGGTTATGAACATTTTGGATGACGAATGGCCTTCTGGAACGAATTAAGTTCATGAACCAAGTTTCCATTATATATAGTCATTTGCAGACAGATCTGTTTTGCTGTATCACAGCACATCAGTACGGTTAGACTCCGATTGCTTTTAACCCAGGATTGAAACCCGACTGAATTGGCGTTAGTCGGCGATTCTACCTCTGGGCTATGGGCGATCGGTAGAAGAAGGCAGACTTTTTAGCAGATACATTATCATTATACATGCCCAATAGCCAGAGTACTCTAATTCATTATGGAATAAGCAATGTGTACATATATATGAATTAGAGCACTCTGGCTATTGGGTGTATACACATATACATGCCCAATATATATATATATATATATATATATACACACCCAATAGCCAGAGTGCTCTAATTCATATATATATGTACACATCGCTCATTCCGTAATGGCTATTGTATATATATATATATATATATATATATATAACATCAGCCTTCTAAAACTTTTGACACCTCAAACTGTTTGACAAACTGCCTGAAGAGTCGAAGTGATGAAACTTAGTTTGTGATTTTGAAATCTATTATAATTTATTGATGCTATATCACTCTCTGCATGGGATGCATTGGTTTGTATTGAGCACTTTTCTCAGTATGTAAATTTGTTGAGGTGGTGTGGCTCTTCCACATCACTATTTTTACTGTTTATTGAGCACATATATGTATACGGCTGAGTGATTACAAAGTTCACTTTTCGATCATGAGATCTGGTTGTGAATATCACTATAGTTGATTTGTTAGGAAGGTAACTTCTTCACATTATTGGCCTGGAGTGGCAGTCATATTTGGAAAGTAACTGAAAACTGTGCCATGAGTTGACACTCAGTTTTTGTGAGTGAAATTGTGTTGAGAGTAGTGTTTTGGAGCTATCAGTGTAGAGCTAACATAAAATCTAAAGTCATTATACTGGCATTATTTGAACTGCTGACCATGACACATTGTGTGCTCTTTTCCAGAAACTGTAACTAAGGTCTGCACAGCATAGTTGCGGTATAAATCACAGGTTGGCTCAGTAGGTGTGAAATACAAATGTGCTTGAGCAAGTGTCTGCAATAGGGATTGACTAGCCACCTTAGCAGATGGATGTGTCTTGCAAACTAGTAACTGGCCATTTTTTGTGCGTGCACATATGTGTATGAGGACCTGGCATATTGACTTCAGTGTGGGTTATGTGGAAACAAGATTTTTTTTTTTTCTAATGATATTTACCCATCGCTGGTTTTCTTCAACTTACAATAATAATCTATTAATAAGGGATTCAGATTCAAATCTCACTGTAGTATTATTGAATATAGATATATGGCTTCTTTGAGTAATACATGCCATTTAAAACCTTTGTAACCAAACCAGTTGTCACTGTAAGATTAGCTTTTAAAGATAAAGCATGTAAGTTCAAATCTCAGAGTTTTTATTTCTAATCCATATTGTTTAATGGTTGTGGAATAAGTCTGAAAATGTTGATAAAAAGCAGCAAATATAAGATGAATATTTAGTAAAAGAAAATTAAAATTATTTGGATTGGCTTTCAACATTTATAGAAATGAAATAATCTCTTGTTAATAGGTACAGAGATGTTAACTTTGTGTCCTCAACAGATTGTAAAAATCCTTTTATCATCTTATAAATTGGAATA
This sequence comes from Ascarosepion bandense, assembly GCA_037127315.1. Classification (NCBI taxonomy): domain Eukaryota; kingdom Metazoa; phylum Mollusca; class Cephalopoda; order Sepiida; family Sepiidae; genus Ascarosepion; species Ascarosepion bandense. The sequence goes on from JBBBDQ010001474.1 coordinate 1,741,003, forward strand.
TTGTATCTTACTAGTTCCACTTGAAGATTTGACTTGAAGTGACAAATATGTAGTTCTACAGAATAATACTAAGAATATCATGGTTGGAACAAAAAAGGACATTTTGACTTATTCAGAAAGACAGTTGAAAATTCTGGGACATTTAATGGGGAAATAGGGACTAGATTTTGACATTCCCAAAACACATTGACAGTAAGAGACAGAAAGGAAACAATAAACAACCTGTCAGATAAACTTATGTAAATGGTTGGACAAATGTTGTTTAGAGCTACAAAAGACAGGAAGCTGTGGAGCGCCTTGTTCTGAAGAGACAAAGCACATAAAAGATTAAATTTGGAAAAAATGGTTAACTTCCTAAATCATAAATTGTATATAAACAAACAAGACAGTGATATGGTAGCAATCACAGAAATAATGAATATAGATATATAGCTTATTTGAGCAATGCATGCCATTTAAAACCTTTATAGCTAAACCAGCAATAACGCTAAGATTAGTTCTTAAAAACAAGGATGTAAGTTCAAATCTCATCAGTGTTTTTATTTATTAAGTGAAAGAATGCTAAGAATACATGGACACATCATTGAAGTATTTAGGAAAAATGTGAACAAAATTCTGGTATACCTAATGAGAAAGGAAAACTTGCAGGATTTAAGTCACAAGATATACTGAAGGCATGGTTACTGTTAGATAAGCTCTTAAAGGTAAGGGAAGCAAGTTCAAATCTCACCAGTTCTATTTATTATTTTTAATCCATTCTGTTTATTTAATGGTTGTAGAATAACAATCTGAAGATTTTGATAAAAAGCAACAAAAATAAGATGAAAAATTTAGCAAAAAAAAAAAATTCATGAAAGTATTTTGATTGGCTTTTAACATTTATACAAATTAAATCATCTCTTAATACCCGACTATAGATCTAAAATTATATTTAATGCAAGAATTATATCAAAACAATCAAGATAGTGACATTCTAGCAATCAGAGAAATAATGAATATAACTTTATTTAACCAATTATTTAATTACAAATTTAATTTTTTTCAATACATATGATGGCAGGAAAAAATGTTTATAATTTGACAGTTGGTAACTGAATTTTGACTTGAAATGTTTTTATCATTTCACCCCAAATGAAACAATATAGCCACTAAGACACAAGTGCTTACTGAGTGTGAAATAATATAAGAAAAAGAAAAAAATCTTAAGGAGCGTGAACATAAATGAAGAGAAATTTAGATTACAATTTATATTATATTTAAATATTTGAAGATCAAAGTTGACTGGAAAGCAAGAAGCTAAAAGAGTTCTACAAGCTAGAAGTGCAACAGAAGAAACTGTTAGCATAGAACTTGCAGTTGCATCTAACCATTTCAACTGTAAAATGATGACTACTTGTGACCAATGTTGCTTAAATCCTGTTATGGTGAAAGACACCTATTCTATAGTGAATACTCTCCCACCTAATTTAAGTAGGAGTAGTAAGAGGAACAGGGATCAGTTGATGTTGGACGATAGTACTCGACAGTCAAATACGAAAGTAGTCAGCAACCTGGCAAGATTACACTGCGTAATACATATATCAAGTTTGTAATGTTTTGTATGTTGAACCTAATAGGACCGATTTTAGCACAAATACTAGCCTCTACTGCAAAAATAACTCCACAACAAATTCATAAAGTCTAAGTACCAAAGAGTACATCAGAACAATTACCATGAATGTATTTATTGGAGAAGCACAGGGAAGCTGTATTATGGCGGTGGGAAGGGGGACTGAAGATGAGATGCCAGGTCAAGACCAATTGTAGATACTTTGGATTTTATCAAGAATCTCTAAGTATATAGCATGATTTGCATTAATTCTAATATTTGATTTATCGGGAAGTATTGCGTTGTGGTGCAGTGGATATCGGCTCTGAATGAGAAATCAAAGCTGAGTTCAAATTCCAGTTGAATTTCTTGCATTCACATATGCACTAATACCCTTGGAAAAGGTATGAATCCATCACTTCTCCCTCCAGCTATGGGTTAAATAGTAGGATAGATTGGGTTCTATAACCTTGGTTGGTAACCAATCTACCGCAGAAAGTAATGGCAACCTTATGCAGGGAAAATATTCTGCCCAGTCAGGCATGTCTGTTTTGAGACACATGTCTGCCCAAGTGTGTATCATATATGACACTCAACTGACTGATCCTGATGAGTTATTTCTAATTACCATCTACAAATAAGGTTTGTTGCGATCCAAAAATATATGTAAATTGGAGTTTATATGCTGTAAAATGGTAAACCAATTGGTTTACATGCTTCTTTGTTTTATTATGAGAGAAAACTGAAAACCAGTTGATATTAATGGTAACCTTATGTGGGAAAATCTTCTGCCCAGTCAGTCATGTCTGTTTTGAGACGTGATCGCCCAAGCATGTATCACGGATGGCACCTGACTGAACTGTGTTATGTGCATGAATAAAGGAGGAGAGTGTTGAAAAAGTAAATATTTATTGGAGAGGATAAATCCATTTTTTGTTCATTAGAATACAGACTTGCTGTTTTATCTATGTAAGCATGCTCTCATTTTTGAGACAAAATGCATTTTCTTTCTCTCCTCCTAAATGTTGCATTTTGACTGTATATATTTTTCTCTTAAAAAAAAAAAATTCTCTTTGCCGAATGAGTTAGGTATATATTTAATCTCTAACCAGGCTTAAGTGTGGCTATGAATGTGCAACTGTGCAGAAATTGCTTCACTCTTTTTTTGCAGTTTTATTTCCATCAATTTTTATTTATGCTTTCTTTCCCTTTTTCTTTCTTTTTTTTTTTTTTTTTTTTTTCTGCCTCACTGCATGCGTACATCTCTATTTTCAACTTGGAAAATTTTTTTTTTTCTTGATGTCATCTTGCAAATATCTGCATTAGGATCTCATGAACAAATGTAATCATTGCATTTAAGTGATTTTTGCAAGTACCTTCATTAATTTGTTGGATAATTGTACATATTTGATTTACTTGAATTTACTCAGCTTGGTTGTTAGAATTATATTTTGGTCATTAAACTCGCCAACCATCTTCAGGTGTCCATCAAAAACATTGAATCAAACATTGTACAGGGATCTTTGATCAGAAAATAAGATACCAAAGTTCCATATATGAGACAATTTCTTAGTGGATATTCATTTATATGTAGTTTATCTTGTGGTTGGGAGTTCAATCTTTGATTCAGGCAATGAAATACTTGGACTAAGAATATTTAACTGATCTTATAATTAACTACCTTCTCTTAGTTTTTATTCTAATATCAATGTTCTCTTCCTTTTTTAATTGAATGAAGTGTTTTCTTCAAAATTTTGAAAATGTTAATAAATATCAATTACCTAAAGAAGGCTGGAGAGTATATTAGCCAAAATATTTTGACAATATTAACCAAAATTTGGATACCAGTTAAAATAAGTGTATTATAATTCTTTTGAATTAGAACAATCCACTCCTGTAGACTAAAGGGTTCAATTTGAAATTACAATGTATGTCACCTGAAGAAAGCCGGAGCATATAACAACTGAAACATGAATATGGCAATAAAGATGAGGACAATGGTCTGAATAATGTAAATAGTTACTACACCTCATTTCAGAAATATGGGCAGTATTCTTCAGAAATTCTAAAAAAAAAAAAAATATTGGTTTATTAACATAAGTTCTTTCTTTTTCAATATATCTAATATTGAATGTTACACAATAAAAAAAACTTCAAATCAGAATTCTACTAATATCTGTCAAGCTACAAATTTATTCATTTGTCTTCCTAAATATAAATATAGTTAAAATCAAACTTGGTTTTAAATAAAAAGAAAAAAAAAAAAAACTTAATCCAGAAACATTTAACCCTTATTACTATGTAAGTGACTATTGTGTAGTCATATCCTTCTATGGCAACACCTAAAACAATTTTGACTGAAATTGAGAGCAAGGTTATTGTAGTTTCAAATATATAAAACTAATATTGCTACCAATTAGGATGGATAGAAATAATTAGAAATCAAAATATTATCCAGGGGAAAAGACATAATTTCTGAAAATTTTAATGTATTATTTTTAATTAATTTACTTTATTTTTTTAAGTTTTTGAAGTATTACTCTTGAAAAACTTTTAAAATATGTTTGCTTGATAAAGCAGACTTTGACAATTTTCTAGATGATCAGTGAAATTAGTCCTATTTTAAAAGGTCAGGTTTTTGAATTTGACAATAAATTTATAATTTAGCTTTTTTTTTTTTTTCCTGAAAAAAAGTACAGATTCTAGTTAAAACTTGCTTTGGAAGTAGGGGTTTTATTTTTCTCAGCACTCATCACTTTTTTTTTTGTTTTTTTTTTTTGTGTGTGTGTGGAGCTGTGAGACTCAAACATTCTTTTGGAGTGTCATACTAAAAGGCAATTTTTTTCAAATGCCACAGTCAAAAAACAAAAAAAAAATTTGCCCATAATATGGAACTCCCTTTTGACATAGTAATGCTGCTACCAATTCATTTTTTTTTCTTCCTCTCCCCTTGTATGAGGTTAAAGCCCTGCAGGATTATATAATCTTTAAGTGGTTTCGTTCACTGTTATAGATAATCAATGATTAAATTAGGTAGAATACCACAGTCACAAAGTATTTGCTGCTTTTTGCCAGGCTTGGGAGAAATTGGAAAGAAAACAAACCAATATTAACAATGATATAATTCGAGGAAATATTGGATTTGCAAAAAAAACAAAAAAAAAACAACATTGTTTCACTGTTATTAAGATCTTAGATTTGCTTGTTTAGTAAATATTTATAAGCTGCTTGCTTTTGAGCAATTGTTTATAAACTAATCTCATCAACCATTGCTGGTATAATTAGACTAATCAGACTGTTGCTTCAAAATTTAAATTAATTCTTTTATCAGTGAAACAAATTCAGGAAGCAGTTATTCCCAGTAAATAGTGTCTTACATTTCCATGCTTTGGCCAAATTCTAGCCAAAGACAACTCCTCATCTTAAAACATCAAAGTAGTCTTATTGGGTATATTTACTGCTCAGCTGTGCACCTGATCACCTCTCATGCTGTTGTCTAGTAAATAAGACACCCCTAGTCAGCCTTTGAGATTTGGAAAAGAAATCACTTGACTGGTGGTCGAAAATGAGGGAAAAATTACTCACCCGACTCCATTTTCTTAATAGTCACCTTATGTAAACATAGCGTGAATCACTGATGAAAAATAAAAAAATGAAATTTTAATTAAAATTTCAAACGTGTTAGAAAGGAGTTAAAATTTTTTAAAAATAACAAAAAAATTTGATCTTTCCTTTTAATAATAGCATGAACATTTTAATGATAAAACTTTGTTTTTATTAAGTCTGAGCCCTTTTAACATTGATATGCTGTTTTTTTTTTTGTTTTTTTTTACAACTGAGTGGAGGTACCTAAATTCATAGTTTCTTTCTCTTGTTTGACTACAACCTCCATCTCATAGATGATAAAATATAACAAATCTGATTTTCTCAATGGTTTTTTATTAAAAAAATTACTTGTATAATTTGTTTTTCGGTGCATGGTTGAAAGAAGTATGTGTGTTTCTTTTTTTCAAATGTTCATTTTTACCTTTCATAAGCGAGGAGGAAATATAGATGTTGAGTCAAGGATAATATTTTCACAAATGAGTTTCTAAAAATCTGTGAGGCAAGTGAAATCTCAAAGGCTGCCCCCTAGTAACACAAACTAAGCAAGACCAATTAAAAAAACAAGAACTCTGAGTTCAGCATGAGTTCCGATAGTGTTTGTTAGTGCCGTTGGAGTCAGTTGTGACATATTATGACTGTTAGTAGCGAGTTATAACGGTGATGACGACAAATCAAAATGTATACACAGGACAAAAATAGCCATTTTCCTGTGACACACCTAATAATAGTGATGATAAAAAATTAGAACCACTTTTGTGTAATTTTTTTATTTTCTTTGCTGTGCGTAAAGAAAAACAAAAAAAACCTAGAAACATATTCTTAAATGTGAACGAATAAGCCCAAGCAATAAAATTGTTGGAACTCCAGAAACAACCACAAAAGTTAATTGAAATAATTTAGAAGAAATTCTCCAATTTTTTTCACTCCTGATGCAATGGCACATACAATCCAGATGATGGAATTCTTTTCTGCTTATTTTAAAAGCTGTGAGAAAATTTACAGAAAAGAATGCAGCAACTTGGAAGATGAGACAAAAATGACTTGTTGAAAGCTAGCACTAGTAGGAGATAAAAAACACTGTAATTTTGTACTACTGAGAAAACCAGCAGAAATTTGTTTTGAAGAAATGGTAAATATTCTAACTAAATTTCTTGTTGAGAAAAAATTATTAAATATTTGTTGGAAGTATATAAATCTGATGAAAAAAGACAGTCATATATGCTTGAATCATTAACAAGGAGTATGAAAAATTCAAAACAAGTTGACTCCAGATGTTTACAGAATTAATTTTCATTTAAGGGTTAACAGCACAAAAAGATGCAGAAATACTTACTAAAATCCTAATGAAGCTGGAACAGAATTAAAAGGCTTATGGCTATATCATGTTGAATACACTGGTTTTTGCTCAATCACCGACATTAAGCAACGTTGAGCCTGGTCAGTACTTAGATGGGTGACCGCTTGAGAATACCAGGTGCTGTAAGTGTTTAGTGACGGATGTGTGTTGTAGTGCAGTGAAATTAGTGAAATGACTTGCAACAGTTCATTTAGTAGCAAGTGTATAAAAGCTAAGGTTTATGTGTTAAAAAATGCTACCAAACTTATTTGGTACTGACTGGGTGGAATTATTCAAGTTATGGGATTTATCTAATAAATATTTATTGCAAAAATATAAGTGGACAAATGATCAGTTAAAAAAAAAAAACACAATGTGAAATTTTGGAGGAAGAAATAAAAAGAATGTTTTCCAGATATTCTGTCAGATGAGTTGGGTCAGGGTTCCAAATTCAAAGCAAAATTTCAAGTGAAAACAGGGTTGGTTCCAGTATTTAGGCAGAAATGTAGTGTACTAATTCTTTGACATTATCTAAACTTGAAAAAGTGGGTGTAATTGAAAAAATTGACAATTCAAAATGGGCAGCACCAGCAGTGTATGTGTAAAAAAAAGAAAAAAAAAACTTGTAACAGAATTGAACTAAGCAAGACGCCTTTAATAAAGAGCTCAGTTCTGAGAGAGTAATCATTACAGTATGCAACATAATGTAACAGTTAGTAGCAAGTTACAACACATACCAATGACCAAAGTTTTAACTAATATTCACTAAATACAAGGCCCAAGAGCACTCAAGATAGAGGTTACTGTGAAAGTGTTCACTCATCTGCCAGTCACTAGATACTGTTTCATTTATTTATCATTTATTCTGCTCTTTATAGAATTAATGGAATAAAAAAATTCCCTGAAAGACTACAAATGACACCTAGAGCAGTTCTTTGCAAAGAATTAGGTGAGTGAATGGAATTATAAAGCCAGAAGAAAACAGTGAATTTGTTATTCAATGAAGCAAAATTAAAAGAAAATCTTCCATTATTTTTACTGAATAAAGGAAACCTTTTAGTCAATCTAATTATGAAATTTTATAGATAGTTCCTTTTCTTTTTTCTCTGTGAATGATCTTCCAGTTTCACATTAGTGATGTTGTAAGACTATTTTTTTTTCCCCTCATGTCTTGATTAAAAGCCATAAAAATGCATTTTTTATAGTTAAGACAGTGCTGTTGGATAAAATATATCTGCTAATATATCTTATGCTTCATGAAGTAAATCTTTTTATCTCTCTGTTTACTGATATTATCAACACTCCCATGACTGGGTGTGGCCACAGTCACTCCCTCCATACACCTCAGTTGCATGCTACTGTCTGAGTTCCAATAATCTTTCTGGTCACTAAATGATATTGTTAGACACCCACACCAACACTTTATGTTCACTTCTGTGCAAATAACCTTTTGAAAGGCATGAATTCTTGTCTTCTCCCTTCAAGCTATGGGTTAAATAACATAGACTGGGCACTCTTACCTTTGTTGGCAACCAATCTAAGAGAAGAATAAGTCTGAATACAAAACCTACAATGGCACTGAAATGAACACTGAAGATTGCATAGTCACTATCAGTTTCATACTTCTATGTCTTTGTCTGTTTTCACCTCTGTGGACTAGATTTTGATTTAATCACTTGAGCAGTCATTACAAACAAGCTATGGATTAAATTCAAGGGTACATTGGACTTTCTTGCCTTCATTGGCAACCTGTCTAAAAGGAAAACTCTGAATTTAAAATCAGTTGAATATGGGGCTGACAACTCCATTTTTGCAAAAGCTTGCTTCTTACAGAAACCACTGTAGCAATGTCTAGTGTGGTGACCCTACACTCCAAAGCAGTCTAATAGCACTGAGAAGGAAAGTATACCATTACCAAATAGATGACAAGTCCTTGAAATTTTCTCATGTCTACCAAAACCAGCCATTTACTTTTCATATTTTTTTGTCTTTTTATTTCCATAAATTCAAATAATTTAGTCAGAAACTATTTTCTCTAACTTTCTCTGCTTTTATGCCACTTTAAGGTAAATTGTATATTTTATTCTAAAATAATTCTGATTTTTGATTTAATCAATATTTTAAGGAATTTTTTAAGATCTGGAACTGTTGTCATGACTATAAGTGTTTAATAGAAGGAAACAATAGTTTAATGGAAACAGATCTGAAAAATAAACACAGGCAGAACAACTTCCCATCCCAACTCTGAGATTGCAGCATTTCACTTACAGCCTAAAGACTGTCATTGACACACAGCAACCCCCACCCCCAACAAGATATGACAAAGTGGAAAAAGTTTTCATGTGATGTGTTTTGTCCCTTATGAATTCATCAGACTAGATTTGTTTATGTTGATGGAATACACATGAGCACAAACAAGAGATGTGAACTTTAAATTTAGAGAAAGAAAAAATTTTAGCATCTCTTTTGTATTCCTGTAAATGCACCAACATGAAAAAAACCTAGTCTGAAAGTCATAAGTGACAAAGCACATCTTAATATATAAAAAAAAACATATGCATCACTTGTAATGGCCTCACTGACTCCAGTGTCCATATCTCCAAGGATGACTCTTGAAACCAGCATTTGATTTCAGGCATATATGACAGATAATACAGTCTGTGTCCTTGATAGGGATCGATTAGATCTGCATCTACAACTCTCTAGTGTACCTCCATATGACTTTGCAGTCCAGATGATGTGATCTGCAAACACAGGTATTTGTTGGCAGGACAATGAGGCCAGTTGGCAAAGTTGTTTTGCTTCTGGTCATGATGACCTTTCAGATGGTTTACATAACCTACCTTCGACATCAGCATTTGCTTGCACACACCACATTCCCAAGACTGCATATTAATTTGCAAAGTGTATGTATGTATGTATGTGTGTGTGTGTGTGTATATATATATATATATATATATATATATATCTGTCTTCTAATATCAAGTCATGAATCTCTGTCTCTGCCCCCTTTATGTCTGGATGAGAAATTTTAAACTTTTTCTTTCTTAACCCACCCTTTTTTTCTTTTTTTTTCTTTTTTTTTTTTTTTTTTTTTTTACTTCCTGTGTATGGATATGTCTTTTGGGCTCCTTCGAGTATGTGATTTCTGTACCATATTTGAATTAATTTTTTTTTTTATCGTTGCTGATGAAGTAATAATTTTCTCACTGAAATAGCTATTCAATGGGATGTAAATTTCAGAATTTATTGAGATATATATACCCCAGAAGTTCACTTAAGGAAAAGGAAAGAAATAAGATTGCTGATGAAGTGAATTTATTTCGCCATAAATGATCATCCAAATTATGTAATTAAGTTTTATTTGTAAATGTTCATATTTGGCTCCATAAATAAATAATACATTGTCCTCTGACTGGATCAGTTTTGATATTTGATTTTCAACAATTAATATTAATAGGATCTCCCTTGGGATTTTACCTACATGCCACTTTTTTTTTTTTTAATATATATTTATTTAGACCGCAATCCCTGTTTTGTGCAAGTTTTATTAAAAATGACAGACAAGTTACTCTGGTTAATTTATATATATATATAGAGAGAGAATTTTTCATGTGATCTTAGAAATTTTTTTTTCAGTAGATAATTGATATAAAAATTGTTCAAATATTTTATTTATCCAAGCACTTTCAGTTATACTTTAGCCATTATCAAGGATTAATTCTTATATAATTTATCAATTGAAAAAAAAAATCGCATGAAAAATGTATAAAAAAAAACAAACTTAACCACAGCAAGATGTCTGTCATTTTTAACAAAATAGGTTAAAGGTTTTGTCATATGCTCAGACTAGATCTGTTCCAAGTGTCTTATGACCATGAAACTTTTTCTAATGTATGTGCTTGGCATTTTTTTTTTTTTTTTAATCCAGGAAAAGATATATGTATACTGCATGTAGCTCTATGTAAAGGATATTGCATACTCTATAAAAAATAGATAAATCAATCTTAGCCTGGTTTGTCTGAATTGTGTTTTAGTTGAATATTTAATAGTTTAGTGTATATGTGTAAATCTTAATGGATAGCATGTTTCTCTTTGTTTTCTTGAGTGTGCAAACCAATAAATATAATACATACGGCTTAAAATAAAAAACAAAACTGGGTGTCTATTTCTGACATGGGCATCCACTAAAAATAAATTTTGAAGTAATAAGAATGTTGGATTAAAAATAAATCCATTTGTTATATATATTTGCATGCCTGTGCAGTTTTGTTGATCCCTATTAGCGAGACATTATCTTGATCATCATATCAAAATAAAGCTGTGTTAGCTGTTGAATTACTATTTTGATAATCTCTGATCACTCATCAGTGCTTTGACTAGCTGGAGAAATTGGATATGCTTATCAAGCCCTTGATGTTACTCAGATGTTTTTTTTTTCTCTTCTGGGACAATCTAAGGAATTTACCCTTTAGAAGAAAAACTCCCAGAAAATTCAACAACTGACACAAACCAATGCACAAACATTCTTGCTGACTGTGTAAGAAAATAGACTTGACTATTGAAAAGAGAACTGGGAAGCATTTACTTGAATGTGACTTTAAATTTAGCGAATATTGCACTATTTAATACTGGTTGCTCAGCTGTCGATGTTGCTGGTGTCTACTCAGACACATTTTGTATTTCTTTAATAGGGTAGGTTGATTTCCCCTCCATCACCAAATCAACTTTGGATAAATCTAGATAGTTGGAAATTAATGAGATAAAAACTTGCACTAAATTCTATATTACTTGCTTTAAACTCCTTTTGAGGAAATGTAATGAGGAACCGACATTGAAAATTAGTTTAAAAAGCTATTTATTTTGGCAATATTTGATTGAAAAATGTTGGGTTTTTTTTTTTTTTTTTTTTTTAACAATAAATCAAAAAGTTTAGAATTTCAATAAATAAATTCTATAGTACATTAAAACTAATTCAATCCAAATATTTAAATAATTATATCAAAATTTTTAGTGTAAGAGGTTTTTTTTTTTTTTTTTTTTTTTTCCCTGTAAGAATGTTTGTCTTGCTTTAGATGTTAATTTCACTTCTTTTTAAAATTCTGAGGATGTGAAGGAAAATTAGGCAACTCTAATTTTGTGTTATTTATAAGAAATCCTTGAATTTCATTTTCTGAATTTTTTAATGGTTGCAGGTTCACAAATTGCATTTTGGGATAGATTGATTAATTCTGTCCAATTCAAGGTTTCAAGGTTGATAGCTGGTATTTTATTCAACCTTTTCTTGGGTGGCTTTCCACTTCTGAAAGGAAAAAAAATCAATTTCTATTTTAATTAAACAATCCATGCCTACTTTATTTTTGGGTGAATATTTATTTACCTAATGGAAAGAATTTTTCCAAGGGCTACTTTTTTTTACTTCCAATTCATCTGATTTCATCATTGAATACAACATATTCTCAGGTATAAGCATTATATTGGATATTCTTGAATGCAATATTTTTAATTTCTTCAGGCTGTTTCGTAATTCTTTGGATCATATTGAATATATACATCTGCTGCTTATAGAATTTGCTATCCCACTTAATCTCAAACTAGCTAACTGCATACATTTCAATAATAAATTTAATAAGTTGGTGACACTTGTCATAGAGTTCTGAAGAGTAGATACCTCTGGTCCACATACACATTAACCTGGTTGCTAAAGTTAACCATCTTGAAATACTTAATGGGTCAATTTTCCAGGCAGCAAATGTAGTTATCTTTCCAATCTTTTTACTTTTTTTTTTTTTTCTTTCAATTAGAGTAGACAGATTAAACTATCACCTGGTTCACACTCCACCCACTTCTATTGAATAGGTGAAGAGGCTTATCCCTTGTTTCCTGGTTAGGATGTGGTTTTCGGCTTTCTCTTTTCCAATCTTTTTACTCTTACATAGCCCCCTGCACATCGGTGGCGTTACCGCCTTGCTCGGGGTGATATGATTAAAAGAAAAAAAAAATCACTAGGGTATATTCTAAAAGGAGCCTTTGGTCTTTTCTTAGAACCCCCATTTTCACTATAGGTGCCATATTATCAAGAGGGTCCCTGATTTTCATAAATTCTACTTTTGGCAAATCATGAAAGTCCCTTTTGTACAGTTGTAGTGGGCCTGTAAAAGCAGGTGGGCTTATTGTACCAATCAACATATTTAAAAACAGCTCTGGATGGTAGCTCATTCTGATATAATGAACCACCAATTGTATATAATTTTTAATATTGCTTCTTTCCCAGAGCAATTATAATGCCTGTCTTAAAATCAATATTTGTATTTGTGTTACCCAGAAGAACAGCTTTAAGGCTGTCTATGCTATTGAATTCTTCCAAAACACTAAAAGCTTATTCTACTAGAACAACAGTGGCACTTGTAATTGGAACTGCTACTTAGCTAGAATTTGAATTCCAGTTGGATTCATTGCATTCAGTTATGTGAAAATACCCTTGGGAAATAATTTGTCATTTGTCCCTCCAGCTGTGGGTTAAATAGAACAGATTGGGTTCTATAGCCTTGGTTGGTAACCAGTCTATTGCAAAAAGTAATGATAACTTACTGTGGGAAAATCTTCTGCCCAGTTAGACCTGATTGCCCAAGCATGTATCAAATATGGCACTTAACTGACACTGTCACATCAACTGATTTTGTTTTTATTTACACTAGCAGTATAGCCTAGTGTTGCTCGGGTGTAATGAAAGCTTTAAAACTAATCCATGGTCCTGAAGCTCAAACTCTTTGGATGTTGGCATGAAAGACTAAAAAGCAATAGTTGTTTCCAGTTAAAGCGAAACCGTAGAATGAAAGAAAAATGAATGGATGTAAGTTAAATTTTGATTTCCTGATATCGATATCAAATAAGTTTTTTTTCGTCATAAACTAAATTTTGAAGGCTAAATAAGTCCTTTAAGTAAATGGTATAATGGCTGAGACTAAGAACTACAATTATACCTACTTAGAGCCAAACTCGAAGCAAAAACTAAAATAAAAGGGCTGAAAAAAATACATACACAGGCAGATAAACACACACTCACATCTTGCCTTTTATAAATATATGTTATCGATTTTCTGCACTATTGTAAGAACTGTAACCTTGGAACTTCTGAATATCGTTTCTTATGTCTTTGTCTATGAGTGGATCAAATTTGATTAAAATCGGACCACTCCTTCTATAACTTGATTTATTCGATTATCAATTTTCGATATTTATCGGGGATACCTCGACACAAAACCCAGCTAAGAACACTCGCAGATGCTTATAGTACAACTGTGTAAATTTTCAAGAAAATCGTTTTAGCCGTCTCGGAGTCTATAGGTAATGGACACACACACAGTTCCATTTATAAATAAGTTTAGATAACTCTGTGACAATATCAGGTCATCTCTTTCAAAAAATCAGCCAAGTATTAGAAATAAGAGTCAATGATAAGACGTTTCAATCAGAATCTGATAAAATTTTATGATTTGTTCATAATTAATTTGTTGTATCCTCATATAAGTGTTAATTCGAAATTTTTAGTTGGGAAAAGTAACTGAAGATACTTGAAGTTCAACAGTATCTTTTAATACAGAAGAATACAAAAATTGCAAAAATACGCTAGTGAATTAGAAATTTTGTCCAATTAAAATATCAAGTGGTATGCAGACAAAATGGTTACTGCCTATTATCAAGAGAGTTTTACCAAGGGTGATAACTCATACCTTTTCTTTGTGTTGTTAAAAGCGTTGTCTCCTTCACATAATCCTTATTTTAATTTTTGTTTTTAAAATTAATCATCATCACTTTGAATAATTAAAGTTTAATGAATATTGTTGATAACATAATTAATGATGCTTTTTCTAAGAAGTCAATGTTACGGGTGACAAAACAAATATAGAGCAGAACAATAATTTGTGGCAATAGGAAAAAAACTTTAAAATAAGTTATAAGGATGTGTGTGAAGTGGTGCAGTGGATTTCAGCATGGAATGGGAAATCAGAGAGCCAAGTTCAAATACCAGTTGAACTTGTTACATTCACTTATATGCAAAAACCCTTAGGTAAGGTAATAATCCATCACTTCTTCCTTCAACTATGGGTTAAATAGCAGGACAGATTAAGTTCTGTAGCCTCAGTGAGCAACCAGTCTACTTCAGAAAGTAATGGCAACCTACTGCAGGGAAATCTTCTGCCCAGTCTTTCGAGACATGATTACCCAAGCATGTATCCTGTATGGGACTTGTGTGTGTGTGATAATATTAAAGTTGAGAGAAAACCATAAAAATGAATGTGCCCCAGTGGAGAATGCTTTACCCATGTGCAGCTACATTTAAAGCCAAAACTATAAAGCTGTAGAAGAGAATATGTGTGAGAAAATTGCTTTTTAGAGGCTTAAAGAACATTCCCTAGCAAGTGCTTTTGGCAAAGTCAAATGGTATGACCTACAAATACAGAGATAACAGAATTATCTAAACTTATTTATAAATGGAACTTTGTGTGTATCTGTTACCTATAGACTCCAAAAAGGCTGAACCGATTTTATTGAAAATTTACACAGTTGTACTATAAGTCTCTGTGAGTGTTCTTAGCTAGGTTTTGTGTTGAGGCACCCCCGATAAATATCAAATCGATAATTGAAAAAATCTGGTTATAGGAGTGGTTTAATTTTAATCAAATTTGATACACTCATAGACAAAGACATAAGAAACGATATTCAGAAGTTTCAAGGTTGCAGTTCTTACAATAGTGCAGAAAATTTGATATCGATACCAGGAAATCAAAATTTGACTTACATCCATTCATTTTTCTTTCAGTCTATGGTTTTGCTTCAACTGGAAGCAACTATTGCTTTTTAGTCATTCGTGCCAACGTCCAAAGGGTCTGAGCTCCAGGACCATGGATTAGTTTTAAAGCTTTCATTACACCCAAGCAATGCCGGGCTATACTGCTAGTTAAAAATAGAAGTAACAATTTCTTCAGGATAACTAGGGACAAATAAGAATTTTGTAAATTTTTTTTCCAAAGTCAAAAATTTGAAATGTTAGTCATGATGCTTGCAAATTAATTTGAAACTTTACTGTTGTGCTTCTAGAAATATGTTAAGTGAGTTGATCTCCGCTGGTTTAATTAGGAGTAAGAATATTTTGGGATGGTGGATCTTTTGGTTTCAATATTAAACCTCTGAACCTATTCTTTTACACTGTAGATTCATGATTAAAAATAGCTTTAAGCGAATTAAGCCTCTAGGTTTGAAAGGAGATAACTCTTCATTAAATCTTATAGACCCGTACTACAAAAGCACAAAAAAAACTTTACTACATCTTAGATATTTAACAACAACAATAGCAGCAGCAATTAAAATGGATATCACATCTAACTCAAAGAGAAAATGATACAATGAAGACATACTTCCACAATACTTCAAACAAAATGTTAGGAAGGAAAATCTTAATACTAGAAAGAGTGAAAAGAATGAACTTGAGAATTCTTGTAGTAGAAATAGAAAAGAAAAACAAAAAACAAAATCCATTTGCTAACACTAAGTTCAATCACACTATTAGGCAATGTAATAACAAAAATGAGGTCAAAATCTAACCTTCCCTTCGAAAAATTGCACTTTGCTCACCAAGCCCAAAAATTGTGCTTTCTTCCTCAAATTTTAAAAAAATTTTAAAAAAATCTCCCCATTCCTCAGAAAGCAAAAGCAATGGCCTTTATTCACCAAGCAATTTTTCTGATTGGTCATGCCAGACAGAGAGAAAAGAAAATTAGCATACTAATACTTATAGTAGCTCTTTTTGTGCTAACAATTTTTTTTTTTCTGGCAGACCTTGCACAAAACACACTCTTTTTCAAGGTAGTTATTTTCTCTTCTGGTATAATCCTGTTTTCCTGAAAAATGTTTTAAGAGAAATATAAATTTCAACTGATAGTAATACTAACTGTTCAATCAATGTTTCCTTACAAGGAAATGGCTAATCCCACCATTACCGTCAGCATGAATTTGTGAGATTGTTCTTGGAGTAAATATTGGCTTTTAATCATCAAATTTTATTACTTATTGTAGGAAATATGAAGAATTATTTGATTGCAGTTTAGAAGATGCAATCTGGGTTATTGATTGTAGTTTTGCTTGCTAATACTGATTTCACTTCCCTGTACCATTATTGGTTATCTTAAATACAATAATGTGCATTGTGGTGCAGTGGATATCAACTCAGAATGAGAGATCGAGGCGCCAAGTTCAAATTCCAATTGAATTCCTTGCATTCACTTACACACAAATACCCTTGGGAAAGGAATTAATCTGTCTCTTCCCTCCAGTTATGGGTTAAATAATAGGACAGATTGAGTTCTTGGCTGGCAACCAGTCTACCACAGAAAGAAATGGCAACCTACTGCAGGATAATCTTCTTCCCAGTCAATCATGTTTCTTCCAAGACATGATCGCCCAAAGCATGTATAATGTATGGCACTTAACTGACTGACAATAGATCATACACATACAATGATATTCATGTGTCTATGAACAGTTAAGTTGATAACTAAAATAGGGATTTGGAATAACAAATTTTTTCAGTCAACCATTTATAGATATACTTCTATCGCTCGGTCCACACTCCACCCAATGTCTATTGAAGAGGTGAAGAGGCTTATCCCTTGTTTCCTGTTTAGGATGTGGTTTCCGGTTTTCTCTTTACCAATCTTGTCACTCTTACATAGCCCCCTGCACATCAGTGGCGTTACCACTTTGCTCGGGGTGATATGATTAAAAAAAAAAAACTTTTTTATTTATTACTTGAATAAAATTTTAATGAGTATTTCTTTTGTTTTTGTTTATAACTCTGAAATCAACATTCCATGTTTGGTAGTCAATAAACTGCCTTCTACGTCTGTTTATGAGATGAGGTATTATAACTTCATGTGGCGTGTCCCTTCAAGACGTAGGCAATCGTTGACTTCCACTTGACTCTGACTCTTGTTGCTCTCAATATTTTTCCTCTTGGTATCTCTCCCAAACCCAGCTCTGCTATCTATTTGTTCCTAAAACTTGGGTAAAGAAAACGATTGTTTATGTATCCCTGACACGGCAAGGCGATTGGGTTTCCCCCTTGATGGGCCCCAATATAGGACTCCAAGGTGGGTGGGGAGCATGAACAATAAAGTTTACAAAATCAAATAACATGGCTTACTTTAATCCTCCCAAGAGACCTCATATTGAATCTGATAGTGATTCTGAACTATACCAACCAGGGTTGACAATTTATAGTTCTAGAATCTATGGAAAACACCCTCTTATCAAAGATGTCTCCCTTTGTAATCGAAAAGGTTATATCCTCCAGGATAACTCCCAGGCAGGTTAAAAAAAAAATGGAACCCTACTTGTGGAAGTTGATCAAAGAAAACGTGCTGAATCTTTACTTAGTCAGTTTTCCACAACCAAAAAGTAAAGGCATGTTCTCACTGAACACTTTGTGACATCTTGGCCCGGCTGGCTTGCTGCCCCTGGTCTGGAACCTGAGTGGGTCGATGCTGTCGAAACGGCACCGGGTGATTTTACTAGCGGCCAAAGCTTCCACTTTATATCGCACAATGGCCGACAATATGATGACCCCATCTGACCTGTCACTTTGCATCTGCAAAAATGTTTTAATCAATTCACTTTCCAGCAAGTGTCCAAGATTAAATATATATATATAAAAATTTACAATATATAATTATATTTTTTTTTTTTGCTTTCACCATTTCTTAGTCGCGTTCATATTGCGATCGACAATAAACAATTTTATCATCTATTATGCTTATTTTTCTTGCCATTCATATTGTAATCTGCAAAATTAACAATACCACTAGTAACAATTTCTCTCACTCTGTTGTATTAAATCAAAAAGTATATTTACGATGGATGTGCGTTGTGGTGCAGTGGATATTGGCTCGGAACGAGAAATCGGGGAGCAGAGTTAAAATTCCAGTTGAATTCATTGCATTCACTTACACGTGAATACCTTTGGGAAAGGTATTAATCCGTCTTTTCCTTTCAGTTATGGGTTAAATAACAGGACAGATTGGGTTCTATAGCCTTGGCTGGCTACCGCAGAAAGCAATGGCAACCTACTGCGGGATAATCTTCTGCCCAGTCAGTCATGTCTCTTTCGAGACATGATCACCCAATCGTGTTTCACGTATGGCACTTAACTGATATTTACGTGGAAATAGTTACAACTTAACTCATCCAAAGGAGTAGTCAAGAGTTGTGAACTATCCCCCTGCACCCCAGATGAAATCAAGACCGAGCTAAAGAACCAAGGAGTCGCAGACTACAAAAGAATCAGTATCAAAAAAGAAGGTAATTCCATAAACACTAGCACATACATTTTAACCTTTAATTCGCATAAGATCCCAAAAGAGATAAGGGTTGGCTACAATATAATAAAAGGAGAACCTTATATCCCAAACCCACTTAGGTGTTACAAATGTCAGAAATTTGGACAAGAACAATGTACTGGAAAACCAGTATGCAAGAAATATGGATTGAAGGATTCTGACCACCTTGAAGACGACTGCAATCAGACAGCAAAATGCACAAATTGCGGATGAGATCCCCCAGCATACGCGAGAACCTGGATTATATGGAAAAGAGAAAAAGTATTAGAAGTAAAATATAACAGAAATGTATCCTTTTGGAAAGCAAGAAAGATTGTTGAAACGTATACAAACAAGATACCATATTCAAACATAGTCCAAAGAACCCCACTCTCACTACTTTCCTGTTTCTTTTTTCCCCTCTATCAGTCCTGTGAGTATTAAATTCTTCAGGCCCTCTTCCTTCATTACATGTCCCAGGAATCTCATCTGTCTCTTTCTGATGTTAAGTATGAGTTTTCTTTGCACCTTATCGTTGATCACATGCTCAGTCCATGGTATCTTCAGCATACTTCTGTAAAACCCCATTTCTCCTGCCTCAAGCCTTTCTGTCATCTTTGAGATCACCCAACATTCACTTCCATACAGAAAGACAGATATCACGTACATAATTTAGACTTGTCGTCATCTTTATTCATGATGTGTCAGTTGTTGTATACTCTGGCCTTCTTCAGGTGATATACATTGAATTTTGAAACTGAACCCTTATTTCATCCACTGGAGTAGATTGTTCTAGTTTCATTCCTTTTCTGGATTTCTCAGTTTCACTCTCCAAGTTTTTGTTTAGCTCTGTTGTGGCCAGGTATTGAACTCACAACTCTTTGGCTGAAGTAACTGGATTACTTCAACCAATGATTTTATCCTTAAGACATCAGTGAATTAATTTTTGGTACTTATAAACCTAATGTCTCATTAACCATGTTTTACCTGATCTCACATTGCAAATTTTTTTTGGCGCTAATGATTTTCTCTAGCATCTTTTAGTAGAGCTCATATCACAATCTTTGACGCTAATGATTTTCTGTAGCACCTCCTATTACTGGTTCCCATATTGTATTCAGGCTTACGACCTATCACATTGAATACACCGGTTCTCGCTTGATCACCGAAGTTAAGCAACGTTGAGCCTGGTCAGTACTTAGATGGGTGACCACTTGGGAATACCAGGTGCTGCAAGCGTTTAGTGACAGATGTGCATTGTGGTGCAGTGGATATCGGCTCGGAAAGAGAAATCGGTGAGCCGAGTTCGAATTCCAGTTGAATACCCTGCATTCACTTAATCACTGGTACCCTTGGGAAAGGTATTAATCCGTCCCTTTCCTCCAGTTATGGGTTAAATAACAGGGTAGGACTTGGGGACCCTGCCCTTAAAAACAAATCCCAATGAATCTTGATACTAGAAAAGAAAAAAGTATTACTAGACACAAAACTTATATAAAAACAACAATAAATTGTTGAAAGAAAAGATAGACTGAACTATCGCCTGGTTCACACTCCACTTACGTCTATTGAACAGGTGAAGAGGCTCATCTCTTGTTCCCTGTTTAGGATGTGGTTTCTGGCTTTCTCTTTTCCAATCTTTTCACTCTTACGTAGCCCCCTGCACATCAGTGGCGTTACCGCCTTGCTCAGGGTGATATGATTAAAAAAAAAAAATTTAGTTGGTAATAAGTAACCCGTCAAGGTTGATATGCCATAAAAACAAAACAACCAACCAACCATATTGTATTCATTTCTATGCTTGGCCGGCTTAGATTTTTGTGGCCTAGCATATGCGCAGATTCCTTAGGTTTTCGTATTTTTAAATGTATTTTCAAGCATATCACCCCAAGTAAGGCAATAACGCCACTGATGCGCAGGGGGCTATGTAAGGGTAAAAAGAATGGAAAAGAGAAAGCCGGAAACCACATCCTAAACAGGGAACAAGGGATGAGCCTCTTCACCTGTTCAATAGACATGGGTGGAGTGTGAACCGGGTGATAGTTTAGTCTATCTACTCCAATTGAAAAAAATAAAGAGAGAAGAGTGAAAAGATTGGAAAAGAGAAAACCGGAAACTGCATCCTAAACAGGAAACAAGGGATGAGCCTCTTCACCTGTTCAATAGACGTGGGTGGAGTGTGCTGTCTATTATTTCAATCTCTACCCACAGAGAGTGGTGTTCTTCCTTTTCTATGATATATGGTCAATCACTTGATTTTTCTATTTCTTATACTAAGTCTTTACAATGTTCTTGCAGTCTTAGGCATGTAAATGTCATAATCATGACAAAGATTGAAAACAACAATGTAAAAAGTGTAAATGACCTTGTTATTATTACTTTAAATTATTCTTCTTTTGTCATTGTTTTTAACAATACTAAATGAATTCTTTTTGATTATGGGTGTTTCCTTCCTGGGCAATGTTGTCAGTGGTTATTAGAGTATCATGGCAAATGAAATTTGTAACAAACTGAAAAATTAATATACAAGTTTGAATTTTTGGGATCTAAACTTATTTATAAATGGAACTTTGTGTGTGTGTATCCGTTACCTATAGACTCCGAAACGGCTGAACCAATTTTCTTGAAAATTTACACAGTTGTACTATAAGCATCTGCAAGTGTTCTTAGCTAGGTTTTGTGTTGACGTACCCCTGATAAAGATCAAATCAATAATCGAAAAAATCGGGTTATAGAAGGAGTGGTCCGATTTTAATCAAATTTGACAAATAGACAGACATAAGAAATGATATTCAGAAGTTTCAATGTTGCAGTTCTTACAATAGTACAGAAAATTTGATATCGATACCAGGAAATCAAAATTTGACTTAAATCCATTCATTTTTCTTTCAGTCTATGGTTTTGCTTTAACTGGAAACGACTATTGCTTTTTAGTCTTTCGTGCCAACGTCCAAAGAGTCTGAGCTCCAGGACCATGGATTAGTTTTAAAGCTTTCATTACACCCGAGCAACACCGGGCTATACTGCTAGTGAGTTATATGTAGACAACAGCTTAGTGGGTTAAATTGTGAGTTCAATCCCTGGGCTGGGCAGTGTGTACTTAAACTCAGTGGAAACAGGGCAGCCAATAGCTTAGCTGTACTAAAAATAAAAACCGGACTAGAAGTCTTTATGGACAGTGAAACAAGAACAGTCTACCTCTGCAGATTAAATAAAGCGTTTAATTTGAGCAAAACATAGTGATAAGAAAAATGAAGACAAGTGTAAATAATGATACTATTTTTTTTTTTTTTTTTTTTTTTTTTTGAGATTAGGTATTGTAATTATTTACACTTTTGTTGTTTGGACTGTTGTCCTCATCACAACATTTTGACCATTGTATAATCTTCAAGTGATTGGAATTTTGAAGTGAGCCATTTAACTCTGAAATGTCATGTATATGGCAACAAAGATAAAGACAACAGTCCAAACAATATAGTGTAAATAATCTTCTCCATTATAATAAAGACCTTGTGAATAATATATATCTCTCTTGTTATGCTCATAGAGAGACAACAGCAAGGCAGAGTTAGCTCAGTTCATTTTCTTTACTACTAGTTATTAAAGCCCTTGCTGTGTGTTTGCTCTTTAACAATGTCTTACTATTTTTATTTTTTATATATATTTTTTTTTCCACTATAATTGTCATTGAGAAGTGAGGAACATATATCCTCTCTATTATAATAAAGACTTCTGTATTTGCATGTGTATATATAAATAAATTTCTCTCCTGTCATTTTTTTTTTTTTTTTTTTTTTAATCGTATCACCCCGAGCAAGGCGGTAATGCCACTGATGTGCAGGGGGCTACGTAATAGTGAAAAGATTGGAAAAAAGAAAGCTCGAAACCACATCCTAAACAGGGAACAAGGGATGAGCCTCTTCACCTGTTCAATAGACGTGGGTGGAGTGTGAACCGGGTGATAGTTAGATCTATCTACTCCAATTAAATCATGCTCAGGAGTTTTCTCTCTCTCCTTTTCTTTTTTCTTTTATGGTTTCAATAGTAGGTACATCAATATGTATACACTACCAGCCATAATTATTAGGCCACCCCAGTTTTTTTTTTTAAGAAATGATGTATTCCATACTATTTTTAGTATTTATTGCCAAGTGGATAATTCTAAATGAAAATAGAATGGTTCTTTTCTTATTATTACTTTGCAAAATTTTACAAGGCAAGGAAGCAAAGATGAACTTGTCCGAATCACCCTAAATTTTCTTCATTCTTTCATTGATGAAACTGCATTATAGGTAATTATTAAATATTTATAAATTCATTTGATGCACATGTTATTGTGCAGTATTAACAAAAAAACAATTATTGGCAATAAAACACTTGACAATAAATATTAAAAAATTATTTGAAATACATCGTTTGTTTAAAACCTAGGGTGGCCTAATTATTGCCAGTAGTGTGTGTGTGTGTGTGTGTGTGTGTGTAATACATTTTTAAACTTACAACTATATAGTAGTTTTTCCTATACATATTAAGACAGTATACGTGGATCATTACTGTTATATATATATATATATATATATATATGTGTGTGTGTGCATCTTTTTAACTTCTTCCCTACATTATTAAAATGTGCATAGTTGTGTATTTTTCAGTTTTTCTCAAGCCTGTTTGTCTTTGTGGTTTTACAGTAGCCGCACGTCTATAAGGAAACAAACTTCTACCCGTCTTGTTGGTGTGAACAAAACCCAGGAATTGTATAGTGTCCATTCAACAAGGAAATTGATAGCAAGATTCTACTGTAGTTTTAAATAAATCATTTTAAGATACTGCCTTGGTGAAATAGACAAGAAATCCATTGACTACAATAAAATGGAAACCATACAATGTGAATAAATGTGTTTTTTGTATATATATTTCTGATTTTGTCAAAGCTAGCACCTTTTTAAAAACAAATTCTCAAGTATGTTTGAGAAATAGAAGATATTTAAAAAAACAACAATAAATTTATTTAATGTTTTTGATTTATTAAATTATATATATAATATATATATATATATATATAATAGATACATTATTATTTTCTATTTTATTTATTTTTTATTTTTTTTAGGTAAGTCATCTTAATTTTGAACTCAAACTCTATGAACAAGTAAGCAAATTTTTTTTCATTTTCTTCTAAAAAGTCAGCGATCAGATTTCATGTTAAAAATGCAATATTTTTTATTTTTTTTTATTGCAGTTTATAGAATTTTTGTTAAAATGCCAAACAAGCGTGTGCCTATTTGAAGCAATAAGCCACAGCATTTCAAACTAGTGTGTTGTAACATTTTAGTATAATTAATTTCCTATGATCAGGTTCTTAATTGATTTTCTATTTTATATACATTTTTAATTATATATTTTCACTTGGTTAACTTAATGCTATAATTTTTTTTAAGTATGTTGCCACTCATACAATAGGCATTTGCTCTTATCTCAGTCTTGTGAGCATTACTTAAAAACAAAAATAAATATTTTTCGTTGTGTAAAGGTCAAGAATCCATTTTATAAATAGTTGTGTGTTTTATTGACAGAACCTTTGTCTTGTGGTTTGGTTATCTGAATATAACTCTTCAATATGTTGCTTGGTGCTTCTATTAGAATAAAACACATGGCAATAAAGTTCGTTCACTAATAGGAATATGGTACAGTAGGTCTTCACTTGATAAGAAAAGCTAAAACTGAAATAAAATCTGTAAATTGTACAGTAATCATATAAACTGATACTGTGGTCCAAGTGTCCAACAAGTGTGACTGCAAGTGTGATATAAAGGATCTGGTTGTGAACAGAGTGGAAGTAGGATCACTTTTCTCACCAGTGGGATGTGGCTTCCCTCTGTCTATTCTACAAATATTTTCATGGCTTCTGCTCCGACGAACTTAAGTCACTGGTGTCCCTGCCACAAGAATTTCCTCGTGCAACAAGGCCCGGCCCATTTATAGTTAGAACAACCAAATGCAGACGACAATTCTACTCCAGCAGCTTATTTTCTTGCACTTCCCGCCTGTGGAACTCCCTTCCATATACTTGCTTTTCTGATGGCTACAACCTCCATGAATTTAAATGCAATGTCAATACCCATCTCTTATCCACTTGACTCCAGTTTTTTCTACATCACACTGTATATCTTGTTCTTTTCCTTTCTCTGTACCTTTGCAGCTGTCTTTACACCTGTTTTTCCATTCTTCTCTTGCTCTTCCTCTGACACGCTCTGTATCTGGTTCGTCTTTCTCTTCACTCTCCTCCTGTCTAAACTTTTACTCTTATGTAGCCCCCTGCACATCAGTGGCAGTACTGCCTTGCTTGGAGTGAAACGATTAAAAAAAAAAGTTCCTATTTGCAAACAATAATTCTTTATGCCTGTTGCAATGACAGCAAAACATGCACTGGACGCTGTTGCTGTTTGTAAGCATGAAAAACAAAGTATTCTTTTGACTAGCTATATGTTGTAACAGTTTAAATTTTCTTGATATTTTTGTGGAAGTCTGTTTATATTATCTGTCTTGTCTTGACAAGATCAAGTCAATGGAAATGATCTTTTCCTTAACTGCATAATGTGTTTTGCTAGGGCTTCATACAGTTTTGAATTCAGTTTCCTTTCTAAGAGACCAATTGCCAGGATGTACATTGCGATGCAGTGGATATCGATTCTGAATGACAAATCGGGGAGCAGAGTTCAAATTCATGTTTAACTCCTCACATTCACTTACGCACAAATACCCTTGGGAAAGGTATTAATCCATCTCCTCCCTCCAGTTATGGGTTAAATAATAGGACTGATTGGGTTCTATAGCCTTGGCTGACAACCAGTCTACTGCAGAAAGCAATGGCCAACTACTGTGGGATAATCTTTTGCCCAGTCAGTCAAATCTCTTTCAAGTCATGATCACCCAAAGCGTGTATCACGTATGGCACTTAACTGAGGCCAATTGCCACCCAAGGCTATAGAACCCAGTCTGTCCTGCTATTTATCCATAATTGGAGGAAGAAAAGATGGATTCATAACTTCCTCAAGGTTATTTGTACATAAGTGAATGTAATGAAACCCTGCTTAAGAAGGCCAAATAGTCAAATGAACTGGAAAGGATTTTATTTGTGACTGGATGTTTTGAGTATTCATAAGCCAGTAAAAGTCAACCCGTGAGAGCTTCAGAGCCACCACCCGGTGTTCATATGTAGGGAAAAAAATGTGTAAATAAATAAAAAATGAAAAAATCTGCACTATCAAGTGGCACCCAGTGGGAAGTTGGGGAATTCCGGTAATAAACTAATATGGTCAATTTATATACTTGATAGGGCAGTGATAACCAGTTGCAGCAAGTCTTGAACAATCACAGTTAGAGTAAAAAAAAAAAAAAATTGATTTCACTTAATTGTTGATAGGCTCTTGGAAAAGGGAACTTTAAATGAAGAACTGCTATACACTTCCCAAAAAACCTTTGAACAATATTGGGGATGTTGTGCTTTTTACCAACTTCTCTTCTAGAATTTAACAACTTCTGGAATTCCCCAGCCAAAGTTACAGGATTAATCTCAAACTAAGCTAAATGTTCAGTTTCAGTATTAATTCCTTCCTTCTGCACTGTGATCCATCAGCAGATATCTTGCTAAAGGTCTCATCACTGGCATGCCACATTGGTTGATAGGGAATAGCTCTTGTTTACTTTCTGTAATTTAATATTGCCTGTCACATGCTACTTAGAAAGATGATTACTGTCAAGTAATTCCACTTCCTCTTTGAAATGCTATGAAGGCTATAGGACCCACAAGCCAAACAGGTCTTCAGTTGCTTTTTGATCATTGTCATATCTATTTCTGACATTTGAATTCAAATTTCAACCACCTCTATTTGGAAGATTACAATAATAATTCTTAGAACTACATCTGGTAGTAAGGCCTCTGATTAGGAGACTGGAGGTTGTGAGGAGCATGTGACTACCTATTGTTGTTATTTCTAGGTATACATGACTTGGTGTAGTAAGATATGTTAGGTTCCCAGCTATGGGCAAATAGTGAACCCCCTAAACATGAAAGTAATCAACCTTCTTCTTCACTTTTACAAAAATTGACAATGATGTGTGAAATCCTGGTTTTCTCAAATAGAAAAAGGATTGACCATGTGCTAAAAGAAAAATCAGATTTCACAAGTAGGTGTTAAAATGATTTTTAATGAATGGGAGAGACTTGCAAGACCAAAAAGACTTGGTGCAAAAACATCTAGATTACAATAAAAGAACTTCATCAACTTCAGTCAGCCAGAGTGTCACTGGGAGACAAACAACTAAAATGTAACTTTCAACATCAAGCACTGGACATTGTCCTCTTTCAACTTATCTATTTCAACAATTACTACTATGAACATTTTGTATGAACTCTACTCTTAACTTCCTAATGTTTCTAATTGAACATAAACTCCTACAACTTATGTTATTCTTTCCTCTTAATAAATTTCTGTTTTAACATTTAAAGTGCATATTTTATTATTCCACTCTTCTGCAATAATTCTACATATTCCAACCTGCCAACAACCAATTTTCTAATGATTATAACTGCATAGTATCATTTACCATGTGTTCAATTGTGAAAGCAGAATAACATATTTATTACTTCAATGCTCCCAAGGAAATTAAATTTCAGCATTAAATGACCATAAGGAGTTGATATGCCATTAATCAAATCGAAATGAGATGCTGTGGAACCATCCTAGTCATCTTCCTGTGTAGACTGAATGACTAAAGAAAACTGTCAAATGGTAAACAAAACCATTGGAAGACTTGTCAAGAAGAGAAAGTTGCAATGGTATGGCCCTGTCATGAGTCAACAATCTTTTCACTACCATCTTTCATGATATGACCTGAGGCAAAAGAGGCTGAGATTGGAATGCAACTGAGATAAAGGGAGCTGGTCAGATGCACTGTGACCTTACAATCACCCCAGGACAGATGATGATAGTGACCTTGACTAATTCATTACACTGGATAGACTGTTTATTTAACAAATATTCATATGGATTAGATTAATGTTGACAAGTTTATTTTAATGTGCATGTTTTCTGAGTGACACAAATAGAATATTTTTACAGGCTAATAGTTTATTTTAAATACTGTCATTGTATAATCTGTTTTAATATGAAAGTAAAATTTCTGAGATGAAGTATTGTAACTATTTACATTGCTCAGACTGTTGTCTTCATTTTTGTCACATTCACAATGTTTCAGTCAATGTACAATCCTGCCTTCTTCATATGATATACATTAAAATTTTGAACCAAATCCTTTTTTATCCAAGGACACATGGTCTAGTGGGTAAAAGTGTGAATTGAAGTAATTCAGTGATTTGACCCAAAGAGTTCCGAGTTCAGTACCTGGCCACAGTAGAGGTGAACAAAAACTTGGAGAGTTGAGTTACTAAAGGGAAATAACTGAAAATGAGATATCTGGAAGAGGCATGACTAGTAGAACTAAAACAATCTATCCCCATTTAATAAAATAAAGGATTCAGTTTGAAATTCCAAACTATACCATCTGTAGAAGGCCAGAGCATACAATGGCTGAAACATTGTGAATATGACCATAAGGGTGAGTACCACAGTCTGAACAAAGTAAATAGCTACAATAACTTCTCATAAATATAGACAGATTCTGAATGAGGCTTGAGCGTACAGTGCCTGCAATGTGGTGAATATAACAAAGATGAGGACAACGGTCCGAACAATGTAAATAGCGTAAATAGTTACATTACCTCGTCTCATAAATATAGACAGATCCTGAATGAAGCTGGAGCATACAACGCATGCAATATGGTGAATATGACAAAATGAGGACAACAGTCCAAACGATGTAAATAGCGTAAATAATTATGTAACTGGCTTGCTTTGTATGTATGTATGTATGTGTGTGTGTGTGTGTGTGTGTATATATATATATATATATATATATAAAATGTATATCAATTAAAATAGATTTTTTTTTAATATTGGTGTAAACAATGTATAATTTGCTTTTTAATACCAATTAAAAAAAAAAATCCAACAAATTTTGTATTAGCTTTTCAATAGAAAATTTGGATTTTTTAAAAAAAAATTTATTTGGTATATAAAACAAAAATCCTTTGGTTAAAATTGTTTTGTTAATGAGAAAAAGACACTTATTTACAAGTCATCATTATTTACCAATGTAATCTGTCAAAACAAAATGTAAACATTGATATAATAACTGAACATGTAAGCATATTCATCCATTTGTGATTAGTACTTAAATCAGTCGGAGGCAAACTGCAACCTACAGCAACATGTGGTCTTTTTGAATTTATGAAGAGTACATCTGCTGAATTCATTGCTTTCACTTACGCGCAAATACCTTTGGGAAAGGTATTAATCCGTCTCTTCCTCCAGTTATAGGTTAAATAACAGGACAGATTGGGTTCTATAACCTTGGTTGGCAACCAGTCTACCACAGAAAGCAATGGCAACCTACTGCGGAATAATCTTCTGCCCAGTCAGTCATTTTTCTTTCGAGACATGATCGGCCAAGCGTGTATCACATATGGCACTTAACTGACTGACATCTAATTTTATTAAAATTTTGTTTCATTCTCACTTGTTCACTCACTCTTTCTCATACACAACTACATGTATATAAACAATGATTAAGTATAATGTTTCTTGAATTTTGTAAACTTTTGAAGGTAATACTTTCAGGAATTTTAAATCATTGACTCTTTTCAAGGAAGATCATACATATAAATAACGTTTCCTTTAGAAACAGAAAATGTTCTTTTTTTTTTTTTTTTTCTTTCCAGAGAAAAAATATTTTGTTTCTAATTTATTCATTTGACTAATCAAGCAGGTCTGGATTTAGGTGTTCAGAGATTCCTGGGCTAATAGAATTTGAGGACTCTTTGATTATGTATGCCCCCCTCCCCATAATAAAGATTTTTAGTTGAAGCTATTATTAATATTTAAAACATGCATGAAAATCTAATTGAGGCCCTCTCAAGGAGCACCATCAAATTTAAAAGACCCACTCTAACTAAAAGGGAATCAAATACTCTAAATAATTTCAGATTTGTTCAAAGGAGCTCTATTAAATCTGTAAATAAATTTCCTGTTATTATTTTTTTATTATTATTACTAGAAACCCAAGGCAAGAGGGCCCTTAAGGGTTGCAACAGTATTGCAGCCTATATTGACCCATGTAAATTCCAGTGATGCATAGAAGCAGCCTGTTTTAATCACACTGTCATTAGTGATATTATATAAATTCTTTAATTATAGGACCCCCCCCCCCCCAAAAAAAAAATGAAAATATCTTTTCCTCATTTCTAAGGCAGATTTCTGGTGAAAATGGCTGTGATACTTTCAATGAAAAATTACTTTGTGATGATCCATATCTCATAAGGGTCAATATTAAATTTCTTACAGTATTTACTTTATTCGGACTATTGTCCTCATCTTTGTTGCTATTTGTCCGACATAGTTCTAAAACCAACTCTCTGGCTGAGATACGTTGATGACACCTTCATACTCTGGCTGCTCCAGGAGGAGGACCAGATGCTAATGGACCATGTGAACTCAATAAGACCATTCATACAGTTCACTATGGAAAAAGAGAATGACAACAAACTGACATTCCTAGATGTGCTAATAACTCGAACAGAAGTGGGGTTCAAAACATCCGTATACCGCAAGCCAACATTCACTGGACAATACTTCAACTCCCATCACCCAAAGAAAGGAATCGTCTGCTGCCTTCAACGTCAAGCAAAAGTCATAAGTGGCGACCCAGAGTCATACGAACAAGAAATGGTCAGTATAAGCAGTACCCTAGGATGAAACAATTATCCAGGGTACATAACTGATCCAACATACATGGAAGGGAGGGTGCATGAGGATAACAACTCTCAGAAAACATCTTCAGTCTGTCTACCCTATGTGAATGGATTATTGGAGAAAATACAAAGGATCTGTGTTCCATATGACATCAGGATGATCTGCAGAAGTGGTTCTACACTTCACAGGTACCTCTCCTGAGTAAGACCCCCAACAGAGGACATGACTAAGGACTGTGTGTATGCCATTCCCAGTAACTGTGGAAAGAAATATAAAGGAGAAACAGGCCACCCCCTTAAGGTAAGGCTACAAGAACATCGCAAAGCCATAATATGAGGGAGATTGAAAAATCAGGTGTAGCTGACCACATATGGTGGATGAAAGGGGATGATGATCCCCTATCGGATGAAGTTGAAATAATAGGTAGAGAACGCCACTGGAAACTATGTAAACTAAAGTAATCAGCACATATGCTAGGCTAAAAAAATCTAAGCTGACCAAGCATAGAAATAAACACAACATGGAAACCAGTAATATAGACTGCCAGAGAAAATCAAATTGTAAGATGAGCTTAAATGAGGTCAAAAAAGGTTATTGGACATAAGGTTTATAAGTCCCACAAATTCAGTTGTTCTTGTCCTAAAGGACACATGAACCAGACATTGGTTAGTTCCTGTGACTTGACCCAAAGAATTGTGAGTTCAATACCAGTGGTGAACTTAGTGTTAGAGGGAGATAATTTATGACTACCAGAAGAGGCTCTAGGCCAAGAATAAGAATGATATACCCCAGTGATTGTAATGAAGGGTTCGGTTCGAAATTCCTAGCTGACCATTACAATCTTAGCCTCTTCAAGTTTATGGTCGACTGTTTTAATTTCTACATGTATTCATAATCTGCACTCCTAACTTCAACTGCTCATGTTCATACAACAATCGCTTTCATTTTAACTACCTTGGATGGCTCTTGGGCCTTGTGTTGGGTGAATAATTAAAGAATATATATCATTCCATCCATAGATTAGATCTTTAGCATATATATGATATGGTGTACTTAAAACCCCTTAGAACATTAAGTAATTTTAAAATTGAAACATATAAAAAAAAAATACACACATATGGAGGGTGAAGCATTTGAAATCTTATAACCAGGATTTATTTGGAGTAATTACTTCAGGTAAAAATATTCTCTGTTTCATATTTCATAATTTTCATATCAAAGTATATAAAGAAGCACGCACACGTTTTTATATATATTTTCCATTTGTAAATGAGTTATTACGTGACCTAGGTTTCTACTATGAGTGGTGTCTTCAGGAGATTTGCAAATCATTTGAAGATACTACTCATGGTAGAAATCTAGGTCATGTAATAACTCGTTTACAAATGGAAAATATTGAAAAGTTCTAAAATATAATTGTATTGAACAGTTTTTAATACAAATGTGCACTGGTCTAACCTTATGACCAGAAACTAAGTAATTAAACAATTTTATATATATATATATATATATGTGTGTGTGTTTGTGTTTCTATTTCCTGCTTTGAAAATATCAGCTGAAAATTTAATAACTTTCTTTGATGACCTTGAAGACTACTAATTCTGTCAAAGTTTAAACTGAAATATTTTCTTCAAATGACGCACTGCGAAATCTATACAAAATTAATAAAAAAAAAATTAATGGAGTCTGCTTTTGCTTAAAAATCCTATTGCTTTTTTTTTTTTGTTTTTGTTTTTTATGTTTTTTTTTTCTTTGCTTTTTTTTTCTTTTTGTCCTCCAAAATCTGTCTTCATTCTTGCTGTGTTTATATGTCAGTGTGTTTGATACAAGCTTATTTTGGGTGCAACAACATTCCGTCTCTTGAAGAAAGGGATGACTTTATATTGATTTTCCTTCTCCTGCCACCCTCTCCACAAATATCATGTTTGACTAGTGCCAAGCTGCTATTGTTCTGCTTGATATGTGCCTCAGACCACCCACAACCAGATTGTTCTAACCTCTTCCCAACCACCTTGGCTCCAATAGTGAGAGGGAGGAATGTATCATCATTTTAATCATTCTGTCATAACAATAGGATGATGATAGTAATTTGCTTGTTTTAAAAGGATGGAATTATGGGGTTAGTCTAATAATAATAATAAAGATAATTCAGAAACTAGTAGTATTGTTTTGGATGTTCTGAATACATTCTTGATAGTATACTAAGTTTAGTAAATATCTACAGAATTAATGTTAAAGGATTTCGTACAGTGGGGAAAAATATACTACTACTATTAAACCAGCAATATTTAAGTAATTTTGCAATTGGGCAATATTTTTTATATGAGTATTATTGTTTTCCAGTCAAGATTGGCTGTAGGGGGTTCGCAGGAAAGTCAATGATACAAGCCCTTGCTAGCCTAGGGATAACTGGACAAAAAAGAAGGCGGGCGATTCAAATGATCTTGGAATCCGTCGAGAAGGCCACCAGGTGGTTGTGGATAAATAGAGCTAATGAGTGGCCCAAAACTACTACAAAAAGCACGAGAATACCTGTACAACCAAGGATACCCAATCTATAACATCGAATAGCCCAAGTGAAGCCTTGATTAATTACCTTTTCTGGGGAACTTATATAATGCACGTCCTAAAGCTAGTAGCAATTTTTTTTTTTCTTTCTGGGTGCGAACCGAATACTGATCATATTTGTTTGGGTCGCCTATCGAAGAAGTCTGTTGTTTATTGAGACCCGAAACTTCTAATGACATGCGAGCACCTGTATTCGGCACTTTAAGGTGTATTTTAATAAGGAATATTGCTTTTATACCATTAAAAGTAAAGAAAATCTTCAAAGAAAGTTAATATGAAATAAAAGAAAAAAAAATCTATCAGCAGAGTGATCTCTTATGTGATATTCTTTGACGAGGTATGTTTACTTATTGGTGTAGGATAATCACCAGAAAGATGCCTTCTAAAAGTTAAGCAAAATGTTAACAGGAAAATTTCATCACAAACACAGAAAAACCTGCTCAACGATTACATATTATTAGTCCTCTTATATGTTGTGAATGCTTAGAATGAAAGAGACAGTTTAAATTTTGGGGTTACGTAAGGAAAGAAGGCTAAGAACAAGGAATGGTGGTAATAGTAAACTAAGCACTGCAAAGGATAGGAAGTTGTGGAGAGTCATGTCATTCCACATCCTGAAGCAAATTGGCACACAGAAGGGGAATTTGGGTTGTTTGACATACCAAATCGCATTGTGTTTTATAGAATATAAAATAGATATTCAAGCAAGTTCAATCATTTCAGGTACATTAATTTAAACTTTTGATTGTAGCCTTGAACGCATATTCTATGGCAGATGATCACAAAGTGGTCAGCATTGACCCTCAAGGATCTATGAGGCATTTGAGGGTTGGCAGAAACTGGAGTGTTAATTGAGTCTATCTGCTTGAATGCAAGAATCTTATAAGTTCAGAAATAAAAATGACAGCTTGAACTCTATTTTACAGATAAAAATTCCTGTTTTGTTACTGGTTTTAACCATGTAAAGCCAATTATCCTAACAAAATGGAATATCAAATTCTGATGAGGATGAGGGGTTACCATAAAAAAATCATCAATTTGTAGCCAAGCATTAGATGCCATCTCAAAGGTTTTTAACTGCTTCCAGGTCATAAGTGATGTTAAGCAATCAATTAGAAAGTGAACTTTAATTTAAGGTCTTATTATTTCTACCCTGTAGCCTCTTTCTCCCACAGATACAATGAACATGCAAAAGGTTGATAATGCATAAAAACTAATCAATCAATCACAAATGCAGTTTTGCTAGCCTATCTCTGTTTATATGTCTACAGCAAATTTTCAGATGAATTTAAATTAAACTTAAACCAATGTCAAGCGTTATCTTCAGTCTTGTTTTCTGTACTTTTATTGTTCTTTCCTTAATTTTTTTTCTCATATTCTCTTACATTTTTACACTTTGCATCTTAGTGGCTTTATTGCCTTGTTTGAGGTGAAATGATTTTGGCAAAAAAGGAAAGGGGGGGAAGCTTGACTAGTTAAGGCTTTTACAGCCAAGACTCCTTATGCTACATTCACAGGGTTAAATCACTCTCATTCGCCCCCGATCTCATTAGTAAGAAGGAAGTTCCACTCATTCTTAAGAACTGCTACATGGATGCTTCCCTAAACACTACAATCTGAACCTCTTCAAGTTTAGGATTTGTTGTTATCTAATCTACATATACTTATAATTTTCACTTCTTACTACTGCCACTTAATTTCATATTGGACCTGATCCAGGGTATGATGATAAACTGTATCTGGCAGTAAGGTCTCTGATTGGGAGGTTGTGAAGAGCATGAAACCACTTAATTCCTGTTCACACTCCACCCACGTCTATTGAACAGGTGAAGAGGCTCATCCCTTGTTTCCTGTTTAGGATGTGGTTCCCGGCTTTCTTTTTTCCTATCATTCTACTCGTAAGTAGCCCCATGCGCATCAGTGGCGTTATAGCCTTGCTCGGGGTGATATGATTAAAAAAAAAAGAAGTATAGTCTTGCCACTTCATGGCAGCTGAGAACGTGAGTCTAAGAAGAAACAACAAATCCCATTCTTAAAGGTTAACATCAGCCATGCTAATGGAAGATGGAGAGGGGTCTCTCAGATGATTAACGGAGCTTTCCAGAATGTATCTTGCTTATCTATGTCTACTATTTGTCCGTGCTTAGAATATTGGTACTGCGTATGGTCTGATGGCCTTATTTACCTTGAGCTCCTTGATGAGATCCAAAGAATCAGCAATATTATTGGTCCTGATCTTGCAGCCTGGCTTCACTTTCCCACTACCATAAGGTTGTCTCTCTGTGCATTTTTTTTTTTTTTTTTTAATACTTTAATGGTAATTCTTTGAATGAGCTCTTCACTTTGGTATCTAAACTTTATGAATTTAAGTGCAGTATAAAAATGGTGTAGATATCTCATATCAATTTACCGTTAAGCTGGCTGGATGTACTCATAAATTCTATGCTAAGTTTTTTCTCTTGCACTTCTTGTTTGTGGAGCTTCCTTCCAACTCCATGCTTTCCAGTCAACTTTAATCTTCAAAAAATCTCAATGCAATGTTAATTGCTAGCTACTGTCTTTCTGATTACTCTTTCCATTACGTAGTTGTTATTAATGTTTATGTTCTTAATCCTTCTACACCTTGTAACCTCTTGTCTTATTGCCAGCAAAACTTTTGAATGAAAAAAAAAAATACATAGCAATATATCTGACTCTCAACAAGACTCACTTTACAAAAATACATAGCAATATATCTGACTCTCAACAAGACTCACTTTACAAAAATACATAGCAATATATCTGACTCTCAACAAGACTCACTTTACAAAAATACATAGCAATATATCTGACTCTCAACAAGACTCACTTTACAAAAATACATAGCAATATATCTGACTCTCAACAAGACTCACTTTACAAAAATACATAGCAATATATCTGACTCTCAACAAGACTCACTTTACAAAAATACATCAATGAAACCTGATTTACAAACTTATTTATTACAAACTAGCAAGATAGCCTGTCATTGCTCGGGTGTAATGAAAACTTTAAAACTAATCCATGGTCCTGGACTCTTTGGACATTGGAACGAAAGACTAAAAAGCAATAGTTGTTTCCAGTTAGTGAAACCGTAGACTAAAAGAAAAATGAATGGATGTAAGTCAAATTTTGATTTCCTGGTATCGATATCAAATTTTCTGCACTATTAGTAAGAACTGCAACCTTGAAACTTGTGAATATCGTTTCTTATGTCTTTGTCTATGAGTGTATCAAATTTGAATAAAATCAGACCACTCCTTCTATAACCCAATTTTTTCGACTATCGATTTTCAGTATTTATCGGAGGTACCTTGACACAAAACCTATCTAAGAACACTCGCAGACGCTTATAGTACGATTGTGTAAATTTTCAAGAAAATCAGTTCAACCATTTTGGAGTCTATAGGTAACACACACACACACACAAAAAGTTCCATTTATAAATAAGTTTAGATTAGATATATATATTCTGTTCATACAAATCTACTGTAAAAATCTTTGTGGCTTTACTGCCTTGCATGGAATGAAACCAATTAAAAAAAGAAAAACTATTTTCCTTTTAACAGTCATTAGAAATGAAGGAAAGTTAAAGAATTTAAAGGGATCGATAGTTTAAAAAAATTGGAGGACACTAGTTTCATGAGTGATGAGAGCAATTTTCATATTTATTGGTCAATAAAATTCTATTTTCCAAAAATGGCTTAAAAAAAACTCAGATTTAATATTCAAAGTTTAAATATCCAGTCGATTGTTTGAGAGGATGGAAAATGCAGCCGCAAAATCTGAGGCCCATTGGATTCGCAAAAGACGCATTACAAATGCTAAATAAACTACTAAGAAATGAAGCAAAATTGTTTATAAAGGAAAGAGTACCTAACTGCTTTTTTTTTTTTTTTTAATCATATCACCCCGAGCAAGGCTGTAACACCACTGATGTGCAGGGGCCTACGTAAGAGTAAAGAGATTAGAAAAGAGAAAGCCGGAAACGACATCCTAAACAGGGAACAAGGGATGAGCCTCTTCACCTGTTCAATAGATGTGGGTGGAGTGTGAACTGGGCGATAGTTTAGTCTATCTACTCCAATAAACTGCTTTATGATATCTATCCTCATGTGACAGTGAATGATGGAAAATTTCTGCACAGATGAGAAAACAAGAAGCAACAAATGGGGTTTTACAGTAGAATACTGAGAAGTTTATAGGTTGAGTGAGTAAGCAATGAGGAAATTCTTATAAAAAGAATACTCAGAATCAGAATGAAATTGCTAAAATTTATTGGGCGCATAAAGAAACAGCTTGAAAAACTCTCACAGAATAAAAGAAAAAGTGATGGCAGTGAGCTACCTACTTGATGAGTTTGTGTGAATGGATAGCAGAGATGGGATACTTGACAATGGGAGAAATACTAAGGGCTACAAGAGATAGGAAGTTGTGGAGAGCTATGATCAAGATGGCACATAGAAGAATTATGTTCAGAAATTATACACAGAAACTCTTTTCTTAGGCCATTAGGCTGGGATCATAGTGTAGTATTTGTTCTGTTGTTTCTGCCTATATATATCATTTATGGTTTGTAATGAGGGAAGTGTAGTCCTGAAGATTCCAATTCTAGGACAGCACTTCTGTCATTGCACTGAAGAAAGGATTGATGAATACCAATGACAGTGATCACAAGAATGAGCAGTTTTTGTCATTGGCGCATGTATATAGGTCCTTAATGATAAATCAATTTTGCCGCATCCTGTTACTGTAAAATGCTTGATAAATATGATGAACTCAAGTGCATAACTCCATCATACTGTCATATTAAATGTCGTATATGGCAACAAATATAACCAAGTATGGGTGGAATAATATTCCTTGTCCAAAGAAACACTATTTTTAAAAAAGTGCTCAATACAAAGTAGAGCTAATGATTATTCAGAAATTATAACATGGATATGTTACAATATCACTACAAAAGTAGCTATTTTGTTTTGACAAAATTCATCACTTGACAAGACACAAGAAGTGTAGAAACAAAATAGCTACTTTTGTATTGATACTGTAACATATCCATGTTATAATTTCTGAATATATATAAAAATTTGTTATTTACATGTTCTAATGTAAAAGTTGAATAATAAATATTTATTGCTCTTTTTATATTGAGCCCTATTTTAAATTAATGTTTTGAACGTTGCAATTTTATTCTTCATTCTTTTACATTTGGAGATATATATATATCGTGTAATATATCACTCAAAGAGGAGCAGTTGTGCTCCAAAACATGAAAATTTTTGTTGTGATACTATGCTTTTATAAACCATTGTAACAACCATTACAATATAAAGCTCTACTCTGTATTCAGCACTCTTTATAAAAGTAAATGCTTGAACGGTGGGTTTAAAATCTGTTCTGTCACTTTCTTTATATATATATATATATATATATATATAATCTCATTAAAGCATTTATTAGTCAAGTATATGATCTCCATTGTTTTTAGTAACCAGCTGTCTTCCATCATTCTACAAACTTGTTGATACCATTTTTGTAGAAACTTTTGCTTTTGTTGGAAAAAAGTTGTGGGATAGTTTTTGATTGATTGCTCAAATTTTTTTGTCATTAAAATTGTTCTGTAGAGACTAAAATAAATAACCTGAAGGGACCTAGTCAGAAGGGTTTCTTATTTCAACTCGTTAAGCTTCAGCAAGATCTATTTTGTTTTGTCATGGTGGAAAATAACACCTTTTTCAATTTGCCAAAATCAATTTTTCTTGGATCAAAGTTTCTTCAAATGGCAAAAGGCAGTTGTGATATCAGTTTTCAAACTCTTAGCAATCTGTTCTGTTAAAATCTTTTGGTTTATTCTCTGATAGCAAGCTAAGCATTTTCATTGACTTTGGAAGGTCACTTGGAGTGTGGTTGTTTGTTTAGGCTAAAATCCCTGATGAAATATGCCAAACCACTTTTTTGATCATCCAAACCTTTTGAATTATTTTTTTATTTTTGGTCACAGTTCCGACATTTACGTCTTTCCGAAATTCATAGAGCATAAGATGGCAAAAGTGTACCTTTTCATCCTCCATTTTTAACGCATTTAAGGACAAAATGTCAACAAAGTC
Organism: Ascarosepion bandense; assembly: GCA_037127315.1. Taxonomy (NCBI): domain Eukaryota; kingdom Metazoa; phylum Mollusca; class Cephalopoda; order Sepiida; family Sepiidae; genus Ascarosepion; species Ascarosepion bandense. The sequence continues at coordinate 1,780,476 of JBBBDQ010001474.1, forward strand.
CGACTTCCAATTGTAAGATTTAAATGTAGAACACACCAGGAATTTTGTGTCGAGCTGTAGTCGTTTTATATTAACAATGAAAATCTGGCACAAACTTTTGAAATGATCTGAGATACACACACGGTTAAAATATTGGTCCCTTTTCATCATGCATATGTGTGTAGTTACATCAACGTAAACATCACTTTTAGCTTTAGACAGTTCTAAAGAACAAAATGTCACCAAAAAATTTTATCAGTTTTTAATCCCACCCTCACACATGCATACCCCCCCCCCCCCCAGAAGAAGCCTCCATGCAATACATCCCATTTCCTAGGACACTATTAGACTAGGTTGATTTATGTTGACGTGACTACTAGAAAGTAATGGTAACCTACTGTGGGAAAATTTTCTGCCCAGTCAGTCATGTTTCTTTTGAGACATGATTGCCCAAGCATGTACCCCTATAGCACTTAACTGGCTAACTGACTACACAGGCACACAAATAAGACACTGGGAATTTTCAAATTTAGAAATTTTTTTTTCTTTTGTATTTTAATGTGTTTTTGGTATATAATCTCTTTCCCTTACACTCTATACATTCACACACACACACACTCATACCTGATAAATAAGTACGACTGTGTAATGCATGAAACCCTGAATCATCCCTTAAATGTAGGATACGTATATTTAATATATGTGAATTTACCTTCACTAATTTGCTGAAAAAACAGCATAGCATGAAGAAAAAAGGCTCCCAAACTTAGATTTTCGGTCAGAATTTGTAATTAAGAGAAAAGACAAAGTATTTTTTAATCCTTTCTAACATGTTTGAAATTTTGGTTAAGAATCTATTTTTTGTCAGCAGTTAATTGGAGTAGATAGACTAAACTATTGCCCGGTTCACACTCCACCCACATCTATTGAACAGGTGAAGAGACTCATCCCTTGTTTCCTGTTTAGGATGTGGTTTCCGGTTTTCTCTTTTCCAATCTCTTCACTCTAATGTAGCCCCCTGCACATCAGTGACATTACCGCCTTGCTCGGGGTGATATGATTTAAAAAAAAAAAAGGGGGTAACCAGAGTTTTACTAGAGCTTACTATGATAAATGCAATCATCAGAAAACTCCTTTGGAAAACACATTAATTTGAAAATTCTTGCAAAAATAAAATAATTGATGGATTTTAATAAACCTTTCAGGACTCCTTCACAAATGAATGAAATTGTTTTTTAAATCCATGATTTTTGGAAAATCATGGTAAAAAATATATATATATATATATATATATATTACATCTGTCCCCCTTCCTCCAAATAATTTCATGAAATTTCTAGAAATTTAATACTGAGGTGAAAATTTGTTTTATTTGTTAAACACAGGACTCCTTGAGGAATGTGAAACTTCTATTTATTTTCAGTCAGTTACAACTTTACTCAAAATGTGAAGGATTATATGTGAACACAAAAGAGATGTTTTAAAAAAAATAAACATTAAACACATTGGTTGCCTGATGTAACAAAACCAACAAAAAGACTTCTACTCCAATTAAGAGAAAATAATTCATGACGACATATTTAGAAAGTGGTTTGGTTGCTGGTTCACCCATGTTGAGTTTGCACCAGAGTTCTTGCTGCATTTCACTATTCTTGGCAGAAGTTCCGTTATCACAATATGAAATGTTTAATAACAAAGATGATGGAAAGTAAAAAGAAAATCTCAATGAAATTGGCTCAAAACAAAAATCGAACAATCGATGTGTTTAATATTTAGTTTTTTTTTTTTTAGTTTTTGTTCATATAATCCTTCATTGGCACTCCCCCTCCCCGAGTTTTCACTAATATGTTCTTTCTGGCAATTCTTGCAGGTGATAGAGTAAATTTCTCCTTCAAGTTTTAGCTCATCATTTTGTATTTTATTGATTGTCTTTTATTGCTTTAGATAATTTTATTGCAACAAATTTTATGAGTTTAGATAATTTCTTTTTTGTTGTAGTTGAGTGTTAGTGGGTAGAACAATGTAATTCTTTTATTTAAAAAAAAACAACACATCGAACAGACACCAATTTTAATAGAAAAAAATGCTACTCTAATGAAAAGAGAAAATAATTCACTAAAACAAATGCTTTGATTGTTGGTTTATTCACAGCAAATTTGTGTCTCGGTTCTTCACCATTCTTGGCAGATCTTCTGTTATCACAATATGGGACATTTAATAACAAAGATGATAGAAAGAAAAACTAATCTAAATGAAATTAGCTAGATTATATATCTAAAACACACATATAAATTATCTAAAACACACACATATAAATTATTTTTTTAAAATTTGAAATTCCCAGTATGTGTAGTTACGTTAACATAAACAAACCTAGTTTGATGAAGTCACACGAAAACTTTTTCCATTTTGTTATATATTTTCCCTCCATATCTTTATGAATAACAATTTATACATATTCACGAGAAGTAATTATTTTTAGTATTAGGTTTCTTAATATCATGAATAACAAGTTTCAATATTGCATGGTATCTTGAGAATTCACCAATGCTTAGCTTGATAGCCACTCACCTCACTCTAAATAAAATTCAGTTTTCATCAAATTTGCAAACAACTATCTTCTCACCTGAAGGTATGAAAAACTTTGCCTTTCATCAAAATATTCTAATGCTTTAACATGAATTTACAAAGAATCCAGCTAAAAAATAGTCATTTACTAAGTGTAGCTTATGTGTCGCAAGGTCAAAAGTATAGCACGCATAGTGAGGGTTGAACTCATTACTTAGTTGTAATTGGGCTCTTGGTTCTTACAACATCTCACCATTCTGTTATCACAATGTGCAATATTTAATAACAAAGATGTTGGAAAGAAAAACTAATCTTAATGAAATTAGCTAGATTATATATCCAGAACACATTAAAAAAAAAATTACTTAATTTAAAAATTCGCATCTCTTGTGTTGGAGTGTGGTTGTTTGTTTAGGTTAAAATCCCTGATGAATGTTTTTAATTTAGAGTTCAATAATTTTTTGAATTAGTATTTTTACATTGTTTGTATTATTTGTCTTTTACTTAGCACTTGTATGAAATGGTATTTTGATTTGAGGAAGTAAATTTATCCTAATGAGTATGCAGGAATTATGCCTTTTGTATTAAACTGAAGAAAAAACTCTTTGAAAACCATTGTGATGAAATCAGAAGTCTTTAATCCTGTTACTGTCAGAACAGCTGCTGTATTCATCTTGCACAAATATTTGGAGAAAGTGATTTTGGCATGAAAAATTTTAAATTTCTGGAATGATGAATTCTTATTTTCAATCTATTTTACCAAAGTGGCATTACAAAGCTAAATTAATGATGGTAGTATATTGCTAGTATAATTTTTCGTTTTATTATATACTAGCAGTTTAGCCCGGTATCACTCAGGTAGTTTAAGGAATAATAAGAATACAAAAACACATGATGAATTTACATAGCAAATACTTACACAATGTCAACTCTCATCACTTTTATAGATAACAATGTAGAATGTCTCTATTGGATTAGGGTGGGAGGAGGAGGGGCAACATATATAGATAATATAAAGTGGGGTGATTGATTCTATATTATAATCAATACATAAATTGATCCCTGACTTTGTGGGAGTGATAATATATTTTTCTACCCCTAATTTTGGATTTTCTGAAAAATTTCAAAGTGTCATTAGCATTCTAACATTTTGATCTACATCTAAGCGCAACATCTGTTGAGCTAGATTGCAAAATCGAATCTATCTATCTATCAAACAAACAAATACTTACACAATGTCCACCCTTGTCACTTTTATAGATGTGGAATTAATGTGTGTTGTGGTGTAATAGATATCTGATTGGAATGAGAAATTGGAGAGACAAGTTCAAATTCCACTCAAATTTGTTTCATTCATTTTCTCACAAATACCCTTGGGAAAGGTATTAATCTATCTCTTTCTCCAGCTATGGGTTGAATAAGCAGGAGAGATTTGGTTCTATAGCCTTGGTTAGCAACCAGTCTACTGTAGAAAGTAATGGCAACTTACTTTGAGGAAAATCTGTCTAGTCAGTCATATCTCAAGAGACATGGTTGATTAAGCGTGTATCACGTATGGATATTAAATGACTGATCAAAATTAGTAAAAACTTTGGTTTTGAAATTTGCAGAAGTTGACCAAATATGACATACCTGAATAAGGCCAGAATTTACAATGACCATGACATTGCTTAAATTTGGTAAGACTGATAATGTTAGGCTGGTCAAAACCTAGATGAAGTTAGATAGCATAGAAAGGACAAGCATTAGCAGTATAGAGCTGTCACAGACTTTAGAAGGAACTGGAAATGAGAGATTAAAAGACTGGGAGGAGTGTGAACTTGAATGATAGGTGAACATAGTTACTACTGTATTCCTTTTTGCATGTGAACTGTTTGATATATTACAGTTTCTTTGCCTAGCCTTGTCTTTCACAGATATTGTTCGCCTTTTATTATTTTTCCTTAATCTTTTTTTTTTCTTTTCTTGTTGGAAACAATTCCGTTTGTTGGGCATTTTTGTCAATTACTTAGCCATGGTCAATTACTCTTGTAACTGTCTTAGTTTGACTAACATGTGATATGCAGATCAAAATGATTTAAGGAAGATTGGTTTGGGATATTCTCTTTGTCATTTATGCTAAATAGTGCTGTTCATTGAAATTGTACTCCTTTTTTGCTATCAGTCTCCAGAAAGTGTGGTTGGACTTATATAAACCTTCATCACTTTAAACAAATTATCTGCAAGTATCATGTAACTGTTCAGTAAATACTGAACTTTGACTCTCATATGTCAAAATCAAAAGAGAATTGTTACCATTTTTTTCCCCCCATAGATTTGGAAAACATTTGAAAAATAATTCTTGGTAACATACATACACTTTGTAAACAGATTTACATCTACTGGCCTATATCAAAGTATATAAACATATCTTTTAAAATAATTATACACTTTTCAAAAAACGTTTTTAGGTATTCAAGTCATGTGCCATTTAAATGTAAAACACATAAAAGCTAATCTTTATTGAAACCTTGCATTTCTGTTGGAATTTCAAGGATTAGAAATTAATATTCATTGAATAAAAATGACATATCTGAGGAAGGCTAATGCAAGAATGACTGATGCATGACTGCAACAAAGAGGATATTAATTGGAATAGATTGATGGATAATCATTCAAGTCTCTTACAAACTTTGATCTCACTGAAAAATATTTGGGTTACAGAGAAAAATGTCCTTAAAAAGATCATTAACTGGAGTAGGAAATAACTTTAAGTTTTACTGCCCTCCCTCCCCCACAAAAAACTGCTTTCATTTAACCCCCATAAAAAAACCTTTCTGCCTGCCATCAGTATGGCTGATGCTAGACTCAGGAGAGAGCAACCTTCTTGGCCTCATGTTTTTCCACTAACTTGAAGTTGAGGGACTACATCAAATCTATAGCTGAATCTACTGTAAGGAAAGTTGGGTCCCTGTGTTGTACCTGAAAATTTTTCTTGTCAGATTTCACCTTGCACATTTACAAATCTACAAATTTGTCCGTGCCATATTTGGTCCACTGCTCCTGCTGTACATCTCTAGATTCTCGACAAAATCCAAAGAAAGATCTGCAGTGTAATGAATCCTGACCTGGCATCTCAACTTCAGTCACTATCTCACTCACATGATTGGTCCAGGGCATGACAGTAAACTGCATTTGGCAGCAAGGCCTCTGATTGGGAGGTTGTGAGGAGCATGGAACCACTTCTTAATTGCTGTTGTTCCCAGGTTCACCCTGACACGGAGTGGTAGCACTTGTTAGGGTCCCAGATATGGGCAAATAGTTAACCCTCCAAACTGGGGGCAAAATGCTATGGAATATAAAAATAGACTTTTATAGAAAAATATACATTTTTGAAGGAAAAATATTACCAACAGCAAATTTTTGAAGAAAAAGTTATTACCATAACACATTTTTGAATACAAAATTAGAAGAATATCTTCAGTTTTTTAATAAAAACGAATAAAAACAAAAAATTTTCATTAAAATCTGACTAAATCAACCTTCTCACTATAATGGAACATAAAAAAAAAAAACAAAAAAAAACCTTAAAACCCCACCTTTTTGGCATTAAATAGCCCAGAGGTTGATATGCTGTTAAAAAAAACATCAAACTCAAAAGCACTTGCATGATATTACTTTTTTTTTTTCTACAAATACTTTGATACGAGTGTCATTCAATAAGGTGAATTTTTCAGTATAAGACTCTCAAGCTACTACAGATAGAAGCTTACTTGTTTTTTATTTTTATTTTTCAATGTAGTCTCTCAGCTTAAAAATCTTTGGACTGATGTCTCGGCCAATTGCTTGCAGCACTCTTGACTTCATCGTTACTTTCAAATTTCATGCCTCTTGTGAATGCTTTCAAGGGACCAAACAGGTGAAAGTCTAAAGGGGCAAGGTCTGGGATGTAAGGGGGATGAGAGAGCAGTTCCCAGCCCAGCTTATTGATGGTCTGCACTGTGTGGGCTGCTCTGTGAGCTGACCTTCGAGTAGGCAAGGTCATGATGGACAATTTTGTGTGCTGTCTCAACAGATAGGCTCAAAGTCCTTGCAATGTCATCCACTGTCACCCTTCTGTCAGACTGAATGAGGTCATTGACTGATTTGATCATCTCAGGAGACCTCACTTCTGTAGGCCTCCCAGGCCTGTCTTCACCCTCAGCACTGCTCCGTCCTTCTTTAAACAATTTAGCCCACTTGTAGACATTTTTTGGGGCTGAAACATGTGACACCATACACAGTTGACATGCATCTATCAATTTCAACTGGTTTGCACCTTTCAGCAACCAAAAACTTGATAACTGACCTCTGTTCAATCATGGAGCATGCTTCTTGGTTGGCCATCTTTGTTAATCTCCAAAACTCTGTTTTTTTTTCAGTCTGCAAAAAAATTACTTCCCTTTGAAAAAGAAGTAAAGGAAAAAAAATGAAAATGAAAAAGTAAGATTCTATCTGTATTAGAAGTTCTTATGCCGAAAAAATTCACCTTATTTAGTGAATGACCCTTGTAGATGTCCTTATACCTAAAAATTCACCTTATTTAGTGTATGTCCCTTGTAGATGTCCTTATACCTAAAAATTCACCTTATTTAGTGAATGACCCTTGTAGATGTCCTTATACCTAAAAATTCACCTTATTTAGTGAATGACCCTTGTAGATGTCCTTATACCTAAAAATTCACCTTATTTAGTGAATGACCCTTGTAGCAACTGCTTTTTTTTCCAGGTGCCTCGACTACGTGAATTTGAGCATGCTACTAGATGTGTGTTGTGGTGCAGTGGATATTAACTCTGATCAAGAAATCAGGGAGCCAAGTTCAAATCCCAGTTGACTTCCTTGCATTCACTTACATGCAACTACTCTTGGGAAAGGTATTAATCCATCTCTTCCCTCCAGTTATGGGTTAAATAAGACAGATTGGGTTCTGTAGTCTTGGCTGGCAACCAGTCTACTGCAGAAAGTAATGGCAACCTACTGCATGATAATCTTCCGCCCAGTCAGTCATGTCTTTCGAGACATGATCGCCCAAAGCGTGTATGACGTCTGGCACGTAACTGACTGACTAGATTGGTACCTAGGTTCCACTATTTTATTGTTGAAATGCCTAAATGCAATCATCACTTCTTCTGCAACAATAACTTTTCTCACACCTGTGGAACTCCTTTCTATTTACTTGCTTTCCTAATAACAATCTTCAAAGATTTAAATACAAAGTTGCCATCTTTCTTGAATCTTGTTCATCTTTTGTCCTTTCCTCAATCCTCCACATTCTCAGTTTTTTCTTTCAATTTCGGTCCCTGCATTCTCATGGCATTCCCTCCTTGCTTGGGGTGAAATGATTGGCTAAAAATGTTTCTGAGGAAACTTAATAAATTTACAGGTATAGAGTATTTTATCTTGATTTGTGTATTAGTAGAATCTCTTCATTTTTATGACCAAGACGTACATTCTTTTATGATTCAGTATCATTAAATCAAAGAGACGTATAAGTAAGCCTTTGTCATAATACTTGTAATAAAAGTATTCTGGCAGAAATTTTGTGCCAGATGGAAGAAATATTGTAAAAGAGTCTGATGATATGAGCTAATTAAGCTCATTGAAATGAACTATAGTTTATAACTAATATGACGTATTGCGTTTTCCTTTATAAAAAAAAAATGTCATCCACGTAAAAGCCTGTTTCGCTGTATCACAGCTCATCAGTGTAGATAGACATCAACTTGCTTCTGACCAGGATTGAAACTCAACCAATTTGGTGTCAGTTGGAGACACTAACCCCTAAGCCATAGGCATATGGAATATAGTTTTAGTGCAAAAAATTTGTCACTTTAACTGAGCAGGTTCATGCCAACTTCAGTTTTGTGAGGACACTGTTATGATGTCTTCACACATCAGGGCTGTGTTTTGCAAAAAAAAAAAAAAACCTGATGAGTGAAGATATCTATCTATCTATCTATATATATATATATATATATATATATATATATATAATTGAATGACTGTGGAAAAAGAAATTGTGTATGGCAGTTCATTCTCTAAAAAGTTTTCGTCAAACTAAAGTAATATTCTTATTCATGGAATTATGTGCAGAAGAGGAGAAACTATAAATTTAAAAAAATCTGGCGCACGACATATGTTGGGTTGTGGCTTGTACCATGTCACATCCGGTCGCCTGGATTTATAAAAAGACAATGTGCGCTTAGCATTCGGGAGTGTTGTCATTATCATGGACTTTGAGAAGTAACACCTACTACTGCGAGAGACTAAATATTGTATATACATTTCTTGGTGTATCGCTTTATTCCACGATACAACATTATATATTTTGGAATAATTCTTTGATACTGCAGGATGAACAGATAGATTTAAACAAACACAATTTATAAATTTTCTGAAATTAATGTAGAAATGTGTCTAATGGTTTGCAGAAGTGTTGCTGTCATGGTTCAACATTGCATTGAACGTGAAGAGGAGCTTTTTGAACAGGTGAAACAGTTTAATGATTAAAAAAATCATGTTTTAATGTGACAATACTTTTAAATTTTCTTAAACTACTGTAATTTTTTTTTTTTTGTTTTTTAATAAAATATTATTTCAATAAAAGTTAATAAATAAAAAATGTGTTACTTTTGTCACACTATATATTGTGAAGTTTTCACTTAAAAATATGCCTACTTTATTAATATTAATAACTTGCTTTAGGGGTGACAGGTTTTATTACACAAAGTGCATTATAAATTCAAATATATAGGCCAGAGAAACCCATTTGATTAGCACAATATCCCATATTCTCTTATGTGCCATGACCTTTCAGGATATAGGTGATCAAGCCTCCTAACAACTTCCTGTGTTTTGCTGCTCAAAGTGTCTTTTGACCCTTTAACCTATCCCCTCTTTGTGTTTGTTCGGTTTCCTATTCACACACTTATCAATTAGATTAGTTCTCCCTAGCTTCTCTTGTATTCATTATGTCCTGTGAGTGTTGAATTTTCTAGGTCCTCTTTTCTCACTCTCTCACACAAATTATATCTGAAGAAATTATTTTTTAATTTCAAATGTTAATATGGGTTCCTTGACATTATATGACTTATCATTCATTGAGTTTAATTTTTCTTCTGTTTTAACTTTAACATTATTTGGACGTGTTTTTATTGCTTCCCAAAGATCTTGTATCTTGAATATAGTTTTCCATTTTTGTATACCATATATGCTCAAGTTCAGCGTATTGCTGCCATTATATATTCTTAATTTTGTGCAGGTCCTGGGCATAACGCTAAACTGCATCCGGCAGCAAGGCCTCTGATTGGGAGGTTGTGAGGAGCATGGAACCACCTCTTAATTGCTGTTGTTCCCAGGTCCATCCTGACCTGAAGCAGTAGCATCTGTTAGGGTCCCAGCTATGGGCAAATAGTTAACCCTCAAACTGGAGTCAAAACACTTTGAAAGTATAAAGATACACTTTTATAGAAATTTATGCTTAAAAATACTTTTTTTTTAAATATACATTTTTGAAGGAAAAATATTACCAACAATATATTTTTGAAGGAAAAAAAAAAAAAATTCTCTGCAAAACATTTTTGAATAAAAACTAGAAAAAATTTTCATTAAAATTTGACTAAACTTTCTCACTATAACACTAAAAAAAAATACCTTAAAACTCCACCTTTTTGGCATTAAATAACCCACAGAGGTTGATATGCCATTAAACAAAACTCAAGCTCAGTCTAATTTTGTGCATGTGTGCTGTTTATTTTGTTGACTGCATAGAATACTGGGGTCAGTTGGGTACTGTCTGTGTGAAAAAGAGCACCATGATGAAAGTCACTCCAACAATTTTTATTTTTAATACTGTTCAGTTATTGTTTGCCCTATTTCCACTGTTATTGCTCGCTTTGTTTTGATGTTAAAATTTTGAACAAAATGTTTTTCTGTTGAAAAGTTAATGTCTTTAAAAATGGTTCTTTCAAAAAACAATTTGTGTGTGTGTTTTTTTTTTTTCTCCAGAGAAATAATGGTCAGTTTTTTTTTCTTTGTTTTCTGATCAAGGAAGTAAAGATGGCGGTAGCGAACATAAAATGAAAATTAGTTTTTGATCAGAAGTGGAATGAGACTTGCTTTTCTTAGTTGTCTTTTGAGGTGGCCTCATAATCAAATATTATTTGCATAATGAGTTTCTTTCATGAGACTAATGTTTTTAAGTAATGCTATCTTGAATTTCATTATTAAATGAAGCATTGGTAACCACAAATAATTTTTGGCAATTTCTTTAAACTTGATTCCAGTTGCTTTTTATTGTAACTACTGTGGCTGTGTTTTGGATCTACACTATTTTAATAGTCATCCAGTTGTACATATTCTAGTGACTATTACCATCTGATTTTATTGTTCATCATATTTGGTGTCTCTTAATTACTGCTGCTCCCATGTCTACCCTGGCTTGAGGTTTTTTTGTTTTTTTTTTATAATCATTTCACCCTGAGCAAGGCATTTCACTGCCACTATTGTGCAGGGGGTTACATAGAGGGGAAAGTGGTGAGAAAGGATGGTTAGATATAGGAAATGTCAGAAGGAGGGTGATAGATGGGTAAAGATACCGAGAATGAGGGTTGGGTAGATGAGTAGAGTGTTTGAGGGAATGGATGCAAGTTAGTGTGATAGGTGTTTATTGACCTTACATTTAAACTCCTGGAGATTGTAGCTGTTGGGAAAGCAGACCTGTGGAAGGGAATTCCACAGGCAGGAAGCGCGAGAAAAGAAGCTGTTGGAGTAGAAATTACAATTACATCTTATCTGTTTTACTGTAAAGGGGTGGGACCTAGTTGCTAATCTACTATCTCGTGTAAATTCGTACCTAGGCGGCACCAATGATCTAAGTTCATCAGAGCAGAAGCTGTGAAAGTATTTATGGAAGAGGCACAGGGAAGCCACGTCACGCTGGTGGGAGAGTGGTTGCAACCGGTCTGCCAAGTCAGTATCGATAACGTTAGAGATTCTTCGTTGTATTTTGTTAAGAAGTCCAAGGAGAGTAGCAGGGGCACCCGACCAGATGTGGCAGCAGTATTCAATGTACGGGCGGATGGTAGATTTATATATGTGCAGGATATTCAGACGGGAAAAACTTTGGGGCCCTGCACAGAGAACCGACTTTCATAGTGGCGGATTTGGCAATGGATTCGATATAGTCATTCCATTTGAGGTCCGCCAAGAGTGTAAGGCCAAGAGGGCATTGTGTTTAACTCTCTGAGAGGCAAGCCTGTACCATGCTAATGGGAGGTAGATGTGATTGTCTATGGTGGTTAGTTGATAGCAGCTTCGTTTTAGAAGCATTGAGGTAGCACCCATTAGTGTCCCAGCCATGGGCAAATAGTGCCCCCCCCCAACTTTAAATAAAAAGCAGTAGTACATTTTATGATCTAAAAATTATATTTACAATAATATACCTTTACTCTGAAAGTATAAAGTTATATACAAAATATGTGGATTTCAGCATTCAATAACCCACAAAGGTTGATATATCACTAAACAAAATCTACCAAATTATATTCAACAGGTCACAAGGATTGCAGTTTGTCGTTACAAATCAGCTTCATATAGATCTTGGTTTGTTGTCCTCTGCTAACTCTTCCTAGTGTCGGCTCTACACAAAAGAACTTCACTAACAATTTTGTCTTTAGCTCTCCAGCAATGCCCTGCATATCAGATTCTACTCTCTTTGATGTCTGAATTGGTCAAACAATGCTTCCAAGTAACATTTAAAAACCCTCTTAGCATGCGACTGTTGGGTCTATCCAATCTTTCTAGTTTTGTCCATGCTTTGCTGTCGTAAGATAGAACATATGTAATGAGTATACAACAGAAATCAAAGGAATAAAAAATAACAAAAAAAATAATAGATACAGTCACAGTTGCTATAATCTTGAACTGCATGTCCATATCTGCATATGGTTTTGAATTTAGATTTGTCTTTCTAAAAAAAACAAAAAAAAAATTGAAAACCTTGGCTAAAGAGACTAAACTGCTCTGCTGTTTAACTTTTAATTGAAGGCAGTACTGGTGCATACTACTCCTGAACCCTCAATCCCAGGCAGTGCTTTGTGACCATCACTATCATATCAGCAGTTTCTTTTTCCTACCTATGTTTATATATGTTACAAATTAAACTATTAAAAATTTTTGAATTCTGACATCATTGTGAGTCCCCCCTCCCTTTTTATTTTTTTTATTTTTTTAAATCTGTGAATTTGTTTTGCTTATAAGTTTAAAAAAAGAAATCACTATACTAGAATATTGTTGATCTATTTGTCATGGAATGATCTATTGATATAGCTCTAACTTACTAGTATTTAGATTCATTGTGTTTATTTTCAACTTTTCTAGTTGAATTGTTCACCAATATTGAATATGAAATTTTTGTACATAATTATTGGACATATTAAGGTTACAATAAAAGTATTTTATATGAATAGTACCTTCGGAAAATTGAGATATAATAGGATGAAGTGGGAGCATATCATAGATTTGGTGGCAGGGCTATCATAGACCCTTGTACCAGACCTGATTGGAAGAACAGGTGGATTCGTACTTTTCTAAATTAATATAATGAATTTTTTTTTTTTTTTTTTTTTTTTAATTGTATCACCCCGAGCAAGGCGGTAACGCCACTGATGTGCAGGGGGCTACGTAAGAGTGAAAAGATTGGAAAAGAGAAAGCTGGAAACCACATCCTAAATAGGGAACAAGGGATGAGCCTCTTCACCTGTTCAATAGATGTGGGTGGAGTGTGAACCAGGCGATAGTTTAGTCTACCTACTCCAAATGAAAAAAAAAAAGTGAAAAGATTGGGAAAGAGAAAGCCGGAAACCACATCCTAAACAGAGAACAAGGGATGAGCCTCTTCACCTGTTCAATAGATGTGGGTGGAGTGTGAACCGGGTTTACCAGCTTCTCTTTCCAAGCCACTAACCATTGAACCACTAGCACTTCTCTATAACATATAAAGATCTCTATTAGTTTTGTCATTCCTGACGAAATACAATGATTGAATAGTTCCTACTCTCTCTCCTCGTTTTTTCTCTTTCATATAGAGTAAAATGTTTCTTTATTATTTTGACATAAATCACTGATTGTTGCCTAAATGTTTCTGTAGACCAGTGATTCAAAGTCAGTCAGTTAAGTGCCATATGGGATACATGCTTTGGGCGATCAGGTCTTGAAAGAGACATGACTGACTGGACGAGAAGATTATCTTGCAGTAGGTTGCCATTGCTTTCTGCAGTAGACTAGTTGCTAACCAAAGCTATAGAACACAATCTGTTCTGTTATTTAACCCATAACTGAAGGGAAGAGATAAATTAATACCTTTCCCAAGGTATTTGTGTGTAAGTGAATGCAAGGAATTCAACTGGAATTTGAACTCGGCACCCTGATTTGTGATTCCAAGTTGATATCCACCGCACTGCAATGTACATCCTTCTCAACCCATCACAAAAGATTGTCATAGCGTATACTCTGTGTGTGTAAGTAGTAATGGTACAGCATTAGTATTTAGATAAATTAATATATATTAAACTTTTAGTGTTTTTAAAAACTTTTGAAAGAATATTTTTGAAAGATCAATAACTGATTTCACAGGATATGTCATAATAATCAAGAAATAATACATATCAGCCAATCAATAGACACCTGATGATGACCCGAGGGTACTTGGTTAAAATGTAGTGTCCACAATAAAATCTATATCAACCAAGATAAAAACAATAGTTTGAAATAATACCAAGATATGTTAAACTTTTCTTTCTAATAATTCTTTTCACTATTTTTCAATTGTTTTTTAAAATTCTTTGTTTTGATATACATTTTTGAAAAGTATTTTATTTTTTTAACTTTTTAAAAATTTTCCTTTATTTTAATAAATTAATGCTAACTTTTTATTTCATGTAATTGTATTCAGTATTCTTTAATTCTACATTTTTACAAAGTTACATTGGATTATGAATTGTCTAAGTTTGAAATATGCAGTATTGAGCAGTTAATTTAATAATTTTCTAAATTTTTAAAAGTATATTACTCTAAAGTTTTTATAAAATAAAAATGACATTAATTTTACCAAATTTTTTTTTTTTCATAGCAATATTTTATTGCATTTTCTTCATCCATAATCTAAACTTATTTATACATGGAACTTTGTGTGTGTGTCCGTTACCTATAGACTCCAAAACGGCTGAACCGATTTTCTTGAAAATTGACACAGTTGTGCTATAAGCATCTGCGAGTGTTCTTAGCTAGGTTTTGTGTTGAGGTACCCCCGATAAATATCAAATAGATAATCGAAAATATCCGGTTATAGGAGTGGTCTGATTTTAATCAAATTTGATACACTCATAGACAAAGACATAAGAAACGATATTCAGAAGTTTCAAGACTGCAGTTCTTACAATAGTGCAGAAGCAGAAAATCGATTTTTTTTTTTTTTTTTTTTTTTTTTTTTTTTATATATAAATAAATAAGGCAAGATGTTTGTGTGTGTGTGTTTACCTGCTTGTATGTCTGTATGTTTTTTTTTTCTTTCAGCTCTTTTATTTTGGTTTTTGCTTTGGGTTTGGCTCAAAGTAGGTATAATTATAGTTCTTAGTCTCAGCAATGATACCATTTACTCAGAGGATTTAATCAGCCTTCAAAATTCAGTTTACGATGAAAAAAAACTTATTTTATATCGATACCAGGAAATCAAAATTTGACTTACATCCATTCATTTTTCTTTCAGTCTATGGTTTTGCTTTAACTGGAAACAACTATTGCTTTTTAGTCTTTCGTGCCAATGTCCAAAGAGTCTGAGCTCCAAGACCATGGATTAGTTTTAAAGCTTTCATTACACCCGAGCAACGCCAGGCTATACTGCTAGTTTGAAATAAAGCTAATTATGCCATATTTTTATTTGCTCTTAGGTGTGCCCTTAAAAATGTTCAGAGACACTGATGTAGACTATAAATAATTGCAAAATAAAAACTTATCAACCTGACTCACTTTCCAAATCTGTATTCCAATGACTCAACATCAAAATATTTTATTCTTTTATTTATTGTTGTATCACCAAGGTGGCAGGTCAATACCCAGGAGTTGTGTGCTGAGTATCTATAGCAAAATATCCGTGCTAAGGGACAGTACTATTAAGACAAACACTAGAAGACAGAACAACAAATACAAGATGAGTGGAAAGGTTAAGTCGTTAGTCAATAAAGCAAAGAACTTTTCATCCTTATTATTAAATGATTAAATTTTTAAATTTGTAGATTTCTGATATCACTTCATATTGAAAGTGCACTATGGAACTTTGGTATCAATTTGCTTCTTGTTATACGTGCTTTTTAATATTTTTCATTTAATCAATCCTGCATGTGATATTATGCATTACATAATTTATGGTCCTACAATCTTTGACTACCTCGTTAACAAACAATTCAAAATGTATAGTTAATAGGGATTTTATTAATTTCATATTTTCAATGATTGCCACTTAACAACCAATAATGTGTTTTCGAAAACCAATTACTTGGGTGGTTAAACACAATTATATTTATTATCTTAATTTCAGATGGTTTTAATTTATATAAGGATAAAGATGAGTTTTATAAGTAAATCTGTTATTTTTTATTAACTTCAGAATTGGCAGTTTTTTTTTCCTTAATACTTGTTTCTTTAATCTAGCAATTTAAATCCAGACCCCCACATCTTTGTGGACTTTGGTTAGGATAGATATCAACATCTATTTTTATCTGACAAATTTTAAATTAGTAATTGGGTTGATCTCGTACAAAAGGCTTTCACAGTTTAGTTTTTATTTGTCTTGGTAACCATTTTGGTATGTATGTCGTCAGGTGATTTGAATTCATGCTTTTCAATGAGATGAGTTGAAAAGATAGCTGTGCCTTTGAATGTTCATTTTTTTTATTTTATTTTATTTTATTTTATTTTATTTTATTTTATTTATTTTTTTTGTTTTTAATCATATCACCCCGGGTAAGGCCACTGGTGTGCAGGGGGCTACGTAAGAGTGAAAAGAGTGGAAAAGAGAAAGCCGGAAACCACATCCTAAACAGGGAACAAGGGATGAGCCTCTTCACCTGTTCAATAGACGTGGGTGGAGTGTGAACCGGGCAATAGTTCAGTCTATCTACTCCAATTGAAAAAAAAATAAGGAAAAGTGAAAAGATTGGAAAAGAGAAAACCGGAAACCACATCCTAAACAGAACAAGGGATGAGCCTCTACACCTGTTCAATAAGGTTTCCTTCCTGTTATATGATTGATTATTGCATACAATATGATCAAAGAATTTCTACTTGCAACTGGTTGCTGAATTCATTTTTTAGATAATATGAAAACAAATTTTAATTGTCTTGAATTGGCATAAATGTTTCCTTTTTACATTTGTTGTACTCTCTTGTATGTACAAATGTTTAGTCTTCAATCTTGGTATCACTATTATTACTGTTTATAAGTGACTCATTTTTTCTTTCTTTTTTTCTTCCTTACTTCTCTTTCTCTCCCCACCTCTCTTTACCTCTCTCTTTCTTCTTCCCCACAACCCTCTCTCTTTCTACCTCTCCACGTATTTCTCCGCTTCTCTTTCCCCCTCTCCTCCCATATTCCTCAACCTCTGTCTCTTTCCCCCTCTCCTCCCACATTCCTCCGCCTCTGTCTCTTTCCCCCTCTCCTCCCACATTCCTCTGCCTCTGTCCCCCCTCTCCTCCCACATTCTTCCGCCTCTGTCTCTTCCCCCCTCTCCTCCCACATTCCTCTGCCTCTGTCTCTTTCCCCCCCTCTCCTCCCACATTCCTCCGCCTCTGTCTTTTCCCCCTTGTTACCACACATTTAAACAAACAGCACAGATATTGAAAATAAAGGAATATTGTTTGATATGTTTTGACCTCTTGTTCTTGGGAACCTGTCTTACATGAACAGTGCCTTACTAATAAAGCCACAAAACAAATGTCATTCATTGTTGAGCTGCAATCCGGTCTGATTTACTGCACGATATTGTTTTATGTCTACTTGTCATTGTAATAGCTTGGTGTGTGCTGATTTCTTGAAAGAAGGACTGTCATTAATTTTTCCTTTTTATTTTTTGTCTTACATTTTGTTCACATTATTTTGACATTGTACGACTGGTTAGCTATTTAAATTTTTATTACATTTTTTAATTTCTTCTAACCCACATACTGTTGTTCCAGACCATCATATACTTCCCACATTTTCCAACTTGTCTAAGTTTGTTTTTCTTTCTTCCAAAAACAAATTAACTTCAAATTTTATGAACTTACAATTAATTAGAATTTGGGGTGGGGGCATATGTCTAGATTTGAACTTGCATCCAGTATCTTAGACAAAGCCTGAAAAGGAAGTTAGACATCTTCGATTCTCTCTCTCCACACACATATATATATATATATATTATTAATTGTACATTTTGTTTCAACATTGACAGAACAATGTCTCATCAGGTAGTTAATAATAATGGTAATAAATGTTTATTGAAAAAAAATCTTTTGAAAAACACCATTTTTTGGATTTTTGGAAATTTTTTGTACGAGGTAAGACGATATAAAAAAGTAAAAAAAAAAAATAGAGGCCAGAAAATGAGAAATCAAGAAGAGGAAAGTGAAAGACACAGAGGAAACAAAAAGTAAAGAGAAAATCAAGAGAGAAAGCACAGACAGGAAAAAGCCAATGGAAATGGCAAAGAGAAGGAAATTTTACATTTAGGCAGGAAGTGAATTGTAACCAGATATAGATATTGGTTACATGGGGTCTGGGCTCAAATCTTTTTGTATTAAAAAAAATATATACCTTTTATAAAAGGAAATAAAGAGAAAATGGAAAAAACACAAGAAAAGAAGCAGAAAGTGAAGAGAATAAGAGAAAAAAGTGAGAAAATGCACAGAGGGAAGAAAGGGGAGAGACAACAGAGATGGCTAAGAAATAGAAATTTCAAATTTTGGCTGGAAGCAAATTGCAGACAGATTTAAACATTAGTTACATTGTTTCGGACTAAATTCTTCTGGCATTTAAAAAAAAAGTGAAATCGCATACACTGAGAAATTATTCATAAAATGTATATCAGAGGGTATTTAAAGACATAAGACAAAGATATAAATTTATTAAAATAAAATAAAAGAATTTAAAATTAAATTAAAATAAAAAAAGAAATTAAAATTTCAGGCATTAAATAGATAATAATTTGTAATAAAAAATAAAGATAAATTAACATAAGAAAGATCATTTAGTTAAAGTAAATTATCAAGATAGATTAATACTGTAAAAAGTTTACAATTACTAAAGTTAGATTTTATAATTCTAGCAAGATTGTAAGGCTAATTCTTTAATATGTTTACAATTTACTCTAGTTTCATGCCTTTGATTTAGTAATATGTCACCTTTCATATGCTTAATAACTTTCATTTTTTTCTTGCAGACAAAGAAAACATGGTTCATTCACCGATCTAGACATTCTAGCCTGTTTGAGAATTTTCCATTTAACTTTAGGTGTTTTATTTAAAAAATATTTAGAAAGTGATGTCATATTTTGTTTATCCTTATTAGTAAAAGATGATATGATTGTAAAAATGCTTTTTAAAAAAGTTCATTGTATCACTAATATAAACTTTAGTAACCCAAGGATTTTTTTTACTGATGAGATGGAGCACATGTAGACAAGGGATTTAGTTAAACACTTGTTAGGTAAGGGACATTGGTTGGGGTTTCTACAGTTACATAAGTTTTTACTATGGAGCAAATTAAAATGAGTTGTAGAATTACTGTTGTTATTGTTGTATAATTTCAATATTTTATGTAATTTAATTATTTTTTTCTAAATTGTTAGAGCAACTATAACTGAGTTTTTTGAAAGGTTTTTCTTGGGAAAATGTTTATCAATTAATTTAATTTATATTAATAAATATTAACTGATTAAATGGAGGATTATACTTTTTCTATCTGGAACAACTATATTTTTCCCCAAAACTAATCTCAGAAGATCAAAACCCACTATCCCTAAGAATTCTATCATAAATTTTGTTTTTTTTTTAATATTTCTTTGCTAGAGAAGTGTATGTTAATGTGACATTCAACGAATGATGGAATATGTTTGATAACAGATGTTGCACGATTAGAGCCAGGGTTTGATATAAATTGGGTTAACATTATTTTTATAAACCCTGGCTCTAATCATCCACCATCCGTGAACATATTCCATTGGTTGAATGTCGTATTAACATACTCTCTTTGTACATGTTCTAAAGTATAATTAATAATGAATATTCATTGCTATATTTTTATATTGAGTACTGTTTTAAATTAATGTTTTGAATGTTGCAATTATTCGTTCCTTATTCATTTGTATATGATATATATAAAGACAAATGGATTTTGATATGTAAAGTCAGAAATTTATTTGCCTGAAGAGATCCAACTTTGGACTTGAAACATGTGTAGTGACACAAATATAATTATAGACACTTAATGTACTATACAAAAGATAGTAATAATAATAAATCTACACTTAAAATATTCTTATTTCGTGTGCACACACACACACACACACATTCTTTCCCTCACTAACTTAAAAAACAAGCCTTAACTTCGTTCTTGATATGAAATTTACTTATCTCCAAAGCTTTTTATTTTTTATTTTTGTTTGAATGCAGAAAATGAGATTAAAAAAAAAAACGAACCCAACCTACTCCAATGCAGTCAAGATAATATTCTCAAATTGATTTTGTACTGATTAGTGCCCCATGTTTTACTGAACTCAAGGGGTAAAATCTCCAGCTCCTTACCAACCATTTGCTGATGAGCTAAACCAAAAAACTGTCCCTCCCTTGTGGAGACCTTCCTGTCTAAGGAAGTGGTTTGATTTCAGGAAGTGACCAATCAAAAACTGCTATTTGTGATAAACGTATTTTACTTACTACAGCCTTATTTGGGGATTTGTGATTTCTCACTAACTTTAATGACAAAATGGTTGTTCAATGGTAAAGCAACAGACTGGAGGTTTATTTTGTAGAGTCATTGATACTCTTAAGGAAAAAAAGGTTTTACAAGTTGAAAAAAACAATTACCTTTTGTTATATTTCGTTTACAAAACTGATTTTCTCTTAAGATTATTTTTACTTTGATAAAAGACCTCTGACACAATCTTTTATTGTTCTACCTTCTTGATTTTTTGCAAATATTTTCACTCTCAATGATCTTTGTATCTTAGTGGCTTTATCACCTTGCTTGGAGTGAAATGATTAAAAAAAAATTGGTCTTTTTTCCACCCTTCCTCAAATGTATACAGCATCTGGTTAATAGTTTCCAAATACCAATGTTTTGGTGTACACTTAGTATTTTGTAAGCTTGCTGTTAAAAAAAAATGTATGTTTTATCTACCAATAGTTACAAATATACAATCGCCCTGGATGTTCTTGGAACCAGGTGTTAGCTATTACCTGGTCATTGGCTGTGCATTTTGTTTTGGTTTTTTTTTTTCATTTCTTGCGTGTTACTAGTCCAGATTTGCCAGCTATTTGCCCTTCCATCTTCTTGCCTACTTTGGCATTCAGGTCCGAGCCTTGGCGTTGTCTAGCATGGAGTTGAAAGATTTAATTTCTTCCATTGTCGTATTGTGGCCTTTGGCCAAGATAGAACCCACTACACCCCTCCAGTATTCCCTGTGCATTTGGAACCATGGCGCAATTTGTAGAAAAATTCATAATCTTGTCAAATAGCTGAATACTTGATGCTTCGCCAGGGCTACTAAGGGTGTTTTTATTGTGACACCAACACTAGATGGGTTGCCTCCAGACTCCATCCCGTTATTTAACCCATAACTGGAGGGAAGTGACAGATTAATACCTTTCCCAAGGGTACTAGTGATAAAGTGAATGCAGAGTACTCAGCTGGAATTCGAAGTCAGCTCACGGATTTCTCCTTCCAAGTTGACATCCACTGCACCACAACGCACATCCGTCACTGGATTTCTTCCATACTTTGTGCTGTCAGTGTATACACAATTATAATAAAGATGTCACCTAGTTTCACATATATCTAAAATTATACTTAACCTCCAGTCTTATGTTTTTTTTTAACTAGCCACAGTTGTTTAATGTTCTGATGTTCTATTTCCAAACAGTATTGCTGGATAGTCTGATGACACCTGTCGCTCATGTCCATTCAAGAGATCATTTCTTAGGAATTTTATCCCTTTTATCCTATTTATGCTGTCACCTGAAGACAGTCAGGTTGTACTTGTTGTTCCTTACTGAGCAAGGAGTTAATTCCAATAGACTTAATCCCTGTCACACTGTTAGGTTTTAGACTTTGTTTGATAGTTGCCATGATGTTTCTTGAGGTTAACAGAATGGTTTCCTGTTGCCTTTTTGATGATGGTTTATTGAGACACGGCCTCTAGTTAAATGGCTGTTGTCTCATTGATAGTTCTTATGCCCTTTGTTATATATATATATATATATATAGATATAGATATAGATATACTATTTACACTAATCCAAACTCTCGAAAAAATGTCAACAAACAGAACTTAAATCCGTTAAAATCCGGCATACTATGACGTCGGATAATGGGGGAGAAAAAAAGAAACCAGAACAAAATGTCAAGTATCCACATTAAAGATCTGTAGTATGAAACCGCGGTAGGTTGTGACTCACTTTAGATGTTTTCGTATATATATATATATATATATATATATATTTTTATCCTACGACATTGTTTTTCATTCTATGTTCTTTGCTTATAAGAACATAGTGAGGTCGCTGGTTTAGTCACTGACATTCCAATGGTGGAATACATACATATGTTTCGGAAATTAACGAAGATTTACGAAACTTGGTTATAAACAACCTACAATTTGAAATGATTTGTTTGAACATTATTTTTTATTGATACTCATATTTAAGTAGATATTCTGTTTTTAATTAAACAGTACTATATATTTATATCTATTGGCCTGATTATTTACAATAAATTTTTATTACGAAAATGTGTCATTTGGCAGCATTCGAACCTGCGACCCCTATCCACATTTGATCTGGTAAACTTAGACCTCTCAACCACAAATAACCTTCAGTCAAAAATTTCACAAAGGATTCAGTTTTTGAATATGCACAAGCAAAAAAGTTGATTGCACAGGATCGATTTACTATAAGGTTGGATGAAAAACTGAGCCCCCACCTAAAATTGTTTAAATGCTGAAACTTTTCCTTTTTTTTTTTTTTTTTCTTTTTTTTTTTTGTCAATCGGAAAATTTAGGATTTAATCGATAAGATTGCACTGAAAAAAGTAAAAAATATAAAAATTGATAATTAACCAATTTACTAATAATATCATAATATCGTACCGGCAAGTGGCTCCAAAATGGAGGATCGATTTATTATAATGTATAAAAAAATGAGCTGCTTCTAAAATTTAAATATTGAAATTTTTCCAAATTTCTTTGTCAATTGGAAAGTGTAGGGTGTAATTGATAAGATTGCACTGAAAAAAGTAAAAAAAAAAATGAAAAACAAATTTAAAGGTGGTGGTAGTCTCCTTCAGGTCCTCATTATCAGTACAGACTTATATACATACAAGCATTCAAGCAAAGATAATAATCAAAAATATCAAAAACATAATCAAAACAAAACATTACTTCTAAAAGACTGGTATGTTTTTGTGGTGCAGTGGATATCGACTCGGAACGATAAATCGGGTTGAGTTCGAATTCCAGTTGATTTTCGTGCATTCACTTACGCACAAATATCCTTGGGGAAAGTATTAATCCATCTCTTCCTTCCAGTTATAGGTTAAATAACAGGACAAGTTGGGTTCTATATCGTCAGTGAGCAACCAGACTATCGCAGAAAGCAATGGCAACCTACTGCGGAATAATCTTCTGCCCAGCCAGTCATGTTTCTTTCGAAGCATGATCGCCCAAAGCGTGTATCATGTATGGCACTTAATTGATGTTTGAATTTGGGACTGTTGAATTCAGGATGACATTTATAAATATAGTCTAGACAGGCATCAACACTGTATGGTGATTCCCAGTTTCATTTCTAAATGTGATCTTCTGATTGTCTTAAACTGAAAATATATTACCTCAATAGACCCTTTTTTTAAAGAAATCTATGTGCATTGTAGTGCAGCAGATATTGGCTTGGAATGAAAAATCGGTAAATCAAGTTTGAATTCCAGTTGAATTCCTTGCATTCACTGATGCGCAAATACCCTTGGGAAAGGTATTATTCTGTCTCTTCCCTCCAGGTATGGGTTAAATAACAGGACAGATTGGATTCTATAGCCTATATCGCAAAAAGTAATGGCAACCTATTGTGGGATAATCTTCTGCCTAGTCAGTAATGTCTTTTTTGAGACATGATCGCCTATCATGTAGGGC
Organism: Ascarosepion bandense; assembly: GCA_037127315.1. Lineage (NCBI taxonomy): Eukaryota > Metazoa > Mollusca > Cephalopoda > Sepiida > Sepiidae > Ascarosepion > Ascarosepion bandense. Next base: position 1,804,476 of record JBBBDQ010001474.1, read on the forward strand.
ACTTAAATGACTGAATCTTTCCAATGAGAATTTAAGATATTTATACATTTGGTTGAGGCATTTAGGTGTTGAAAAAAAATATTTGCACAGAAACGGTTATTGACGCTTTTAAGGGTTCATAAGGGTTGTAAGAAGCGAAATACTTTGGCCGTGTAGATGTACTTGTGGGCAAAGCATAAAAATAGGTCTTTGTGAATATAGTGTAAGTTTGTAAAAGATTTGATAAACTTTTTTTCTATGTACAATTTTACCTATTTGTTAACCATCACCCACTCCACCAGCCTGTCAAGGACTGGTTTATTTTACTCCTTGCTATTCTTCTATATTCTATTTTCCTGATTGATCTATTTTATCCAATGCTATTTCCCTTGAACCTAAAAATACTTCAGGATTGTTTTTGTGTAGTTTTTTTTTTTTTTTTTTTTTTCTTGTGCAGCCATTTTCCCCCTCTTTATTAACTGTTCTGAACATGTATTTTACATAGCAAAGTGAATTTTTTTTTTATCTAAGCGATTTGTAATGGCTGTCAGCAAAGACAATGAGCATTGGACTTATTTTCAGAAGCATTTGTTTGATGGTGGGTATCTTTGGAATATGAATAGTAGCTTTAGTTTTAAAATAAAACAAAACAAAAAAAAAAACGAGAATTACAAGCAAACCTGGACATATTAAGGTTTTCAGAGCAATACCATAAGAGAACATATTATATGCAGTTAGTCTGTTATGCAAATTACACAAACCTCAATAACTTGAATTTGCTTTTAAAAAAATTTGATTTAGATGTCAAAACAAAGCTTGAGTTAATTTTCAGGTAGTTTTAACAAGTATTTGTCTATACTTTTGAGATGTAGTATTTATATTATTCAAACTGCTATCCACATCTTTATTGCCATGTTTGCGACGTTTCGGTGTTGTATGCTCTGGCCTTCAAGTGCCTGGAATTTCTAACTGAAACCCTTTATTTCAATCACCAGGCTATATCATTCACATTCCATGTCCAATGACATTTCTGGTAGCTATATAGTTATCTGCCTTTAAGTTAACTCTTTTTTTAATCGTATCACCCCGAGCAAGGTGGTAACGCCACTGATGTGCAGGGGGCTACGTAATAGTGAAAAGATTGGAAAAGAGAAAGCCGGAAACCACATCCTAAACAGGGAATAAGGGATGAGCCTCTTCACCTGTTCAATAGACATGGGTGGAGTGTGAACCAGACGATAGATCTATCCACTCCAATTAAAAAAGTGAGAAAATTGGAAAAGTGAAAGCTGGAAACCACATCCTAAACAGGGAACAAGGGATGAGCCTCTTAACCTGTTCAATAGACGTGGGTGGAGTGTGAACCGGGCGATAGATAGATCTATCTACTCCAATGAACCACTGCTGTAGCCTGGTATTGAACTCTCAACTCTTTGGGTCAAGTCACTGGAACTAACCTCAAGGATACATGATCTAGTGGATATAAACATTGGTTAGTTCCAGTGACTTGACCCAAAGATTTGTGGGAAATAATTAAAGGTAAAAAGATTTGACAAGATAAATGAATAACAGATTACGGATTGTTATTGAAAAGGGTCATTATATTAAGATATAAATACTTCAAAGACTTATGTTTGTTATTTGTTATAAGTGTTGATCAACTGATAATGATTTTATTATCTTATTGAAAAAGTTATTTTTCTAGTTTTGCATAATGTCAAACTGCAGTTTTGTAATAAATCCATTAATAGTTGAAACTACCTAAACGTTTAATTCAAGCTTTGTTTTGACATCTAAATTAATCTTTTAGAATTTGACAAAAGTTTTTCAAAGTAAATTCAAGTTAATGAGGTTTGTGATTTGCCTAATAACTTAAGACAAATTATTATAACAAGAATAAACTAAATGATTGGTAAAAACTCTGTGCTCAATGCCTCTAGAAATACTAACAAACCAAACAGTACTCAGGAACTCCAACCCAAATCTGAGTTTTATGCTCAGTGACTATCAGATGGTGTATATATATATATATATATATATATATATATAATCTTGGTATGACCCTATCAAGAACATGTTCACTGAACAAAACTGTAAGTAGAGTTTAAAAGACTAGTGATATATTTGGTACATTGAAACAGCATGGAATTTTGTTTTCATTCTCCCCCAGTTTAACATACATAACTACCTTCTATCACACAAAATTCTTATTCATTCTTCTGCACATGGGGCTCACACAAGAACCAAGTGGTCATTTGTGGATTTTGAGCACTGCAAATACTGTTCAATTCAATTATGGAATTTGAGTTTTTAATAAAAACCCAAAATTCACAAGAGATTAAATTTTGCATTTATCCTATTTATACTTTATTGGGAGGGATTTTTAACAACACAAATAAATGCTGTACTCCAAAAACATAGAGAGATCTAGGTTATGATTTTCTGATAAATACATAAAAAATTATGTTGAAAACTGTTGTATGGTTGCCAAAAGAGGGAGTAATAATCAATTTAACTCCTGAAAAGAACTGAGTATTTTTTAAATGTGTGTTGTGGTGCATTGGATATCAGCTTGGAATGAGAAATCGGGGAGCCGAGTTCAAATTCCAGCTGAATTCATTGCATTCACTTATGGCAAATACCCTTGGGAAAGGTATTAATCCATCTCTTCCTTCCAGTTATGGGTTAAATAACAGGATAGATTGGGTTCTATAGGCTTGGACGGCAACCAGTCTACCGCAGAAAGCAATGGCAACCTACTACGGGATAATATTCTGCCCAGTCAGTCATGTCTCTTTCAAGAAATGATCGCCTAAGCGTGTATCATGTATGACACTTTACTGACTGACTGAATGAGCGTCGAACTCATTACTGACTGACTCCAAAACAATTCTTACATTTTGCAAACTTAAATTTGTTTTAATATTTGAAATGTATGCTAAAAAGTGGAAAAGAAAATGTCATGAGCTTTTTTTTTTTTTTTTTTTTCTAATTTGAAGTTGGTGAGATGTTAGATTAAAAAACAGGCTGTTTCAATCACAATAGGAATGGATATTTTTGTAAATTTATATAATAATTTTGCACATGGTCGAAAGGGGGGAATAGGGTGGGGCTGGTCAACACTTTCTATCGTAGACCTAGCTAATCAGATTCACAATCCAATCACTCATTATATGTTCATTCATCGCAAGAACTTTTCCATTGCCTTACAATCCTACATATACCATAATACCACATATTTGTGGGGAAGACTAAAAAAAAAAATAGGAAAAAAAAATATGACATAAACATTGTTTTATATACAATTTTTTTGGCAAAATATTTCTAAAAATATAATCAAAATAGGAATGACAGTAAAATCTTTTCCCTCCCCTTTTGATAGGCGGAAGCACACAAATGAATGTTGGGATTTCTTCCTAGCCAATAAAATAAGCCAGTTTCCAGTTTAAGTCTTGGTTTGTCTTGAAGTCAGAATGCTACATTTGCTTGTCTGAACCTACTTTTGTGTTTCAACCTCAATTCTCAGTTGAACTTTTTGCCTTGTTTATATTGTTTGCTTGCTTTGTTTTTTGTCCTTGCTTATCACAAACTTTGTTAATTTTCTTTATTTATATTTAACTATGGCTACTCTAGACAGATGAAAGGTAGCAAAAAATTAATTTAACTGAATTTTATTTAAAGTGGGCCCCCAAAATCCATGATGATTATTGAAAAAGTGTCAAGTTAACCTTGTCTGTCACTTATAACCTTCATTTCATCTAAAGATTCTAATGTTTTTCCATAGAAAAAGAATGGGAAAAAAAACAACTATCCAGATTTGATAATCTAAAAATAAATGATTAAACTGTGCAAATTTTGATTAACTTAAAATAACAACTTGATAAATACTTGGAGTTAGGACAAAGTTAGTTTCAGGACTTTAGAATTGGTCTATCTTCTGATAATATTTGGCATATGTCACATGTCCACTGTGCTCTGAAAGGTTATCAAATTGAAAAATAGATCTAAACTTATTTATAAATGGAACTTTCTCTCTCTTTCTGTGTGTGTGTGTGTGTCTATCCATTACCTATAGACTCTGAAACGGCTGAACCGATTTTCTTGAAAATTTACACAGTTGTACTATAAGCGTCTGCGAGTGTTCTTAGCTAGGTTTTGTGTCAAGGTACCCCCAATAAATATCGATAATTGAAAAAATAAGGTTATAGAAGGAGTGGTTCAATTTTAATCAAATTTGATACACTCATAGACAAAGACTTAAATGATATTCATAAGTTTCAAGGTTGCAGTTTTTACAATTGTACAGAAAATTGATTTTTTATATATATATATATATATATATATATATATATATATATATAAATAAAAGGCAAGGTTTGTTTGTGTGTGTGTCTGTTTATCTGTCTGTATGTCGTTTATACAAATCCACAATTTTTATCCGATTCTCACCAAACTTCATACAAATATTCTTTAGGCTGAGTCTGAGCTCCAGGACCATGGATTAGTTTTAAAGCTTTCATTACACTCGAGCAACGCCGGGCTAAACTGCTAGTTTTGAATAGTTTCAATCTGTTCCTCTTATTTTCACATTAGCCTTTGGCAGACATGTAGAAGATTTTATCCTGCCTAATGATAAAAAAAACGGATTAAATAATAATGATAATTAATTAGAAAAACAGAAGTTATGTAGCTATCGTAACAATACCACTTCAGTAGCTCGATTCTTTCAGCATTTAATTTTGCAACACTTTTTATTGATGAAAGAAGATATTTTTCTTTTCTTTCTTCCTCTCATTTTATTTAAGTAGTCTTGTTTTCTGACCCAGGCATTTATAAATCACCAAGTATTTTCTCACCACCATATTCATTTCTCAGGAAAGCATTTTACCACTTGCCATTCCGTTTGATACCTGTCCATTTGTCCTTTTCAAATTCCAATATACCTTAGTATACCATAATTACTTAATTCTAACCTAATCAATTCAGCCCCTTTAACAGAAATGAAATAAAAAATTAAAAAAATCCTAAAATCCAACCTGCTGTTAAAAATTGTCTATCATTTAAATAATGTATGGTCCCACTTTGTGTCTTACCCAGGCAAAATTAGTCATGTCTTGACATTATGCTACTTTCTACCCTTTTGCAACCCAAATCTTCAACTCCATAATTCAACCTAATTTTCCTTTTTGATTGAGCAATATTGACACACCTACAAGCATATTGTTTAATTTCCTCCAACTACTGCTCCTTAATTTTCTAAATAACCATGAATTCATCTTATATTTTATAAATAATTCATTTTCATCATTTATTTTAAGATATCACCTGAAAAACAACAGTATTGTCCTGAAACATGATGATTTTTGTGTAGTGACAATGCTTTTATAAACCATTGTGATAACAAAATTACAGTATTAAGCTCTACTTTGTATTGAGCACTCTTTATAAAAGTAAATGAATGAGCAGTGGGTTTTATTCTATCTGTTCTTTCACTTCCTTATATATATATATATATATATATAATGTTATTTTATTATTACTATAAACTTTATATTTAGTGACAAGTGTTTGAGTAGACTTTTTACAGTGTAATTGTTGTGTACTTACTTGGGGTTTGAGAATCTTTTATAAAGAAAATATACACTTTAAGGTGTGAACCTGCGTCCCTTTTATGTAGAAGACATCATCGTATAGCCCAGTGTGTATTTTGACAGCTCAGCTATGAAGGACTTTTGACGTGAAGCACAGCTGAATGACCCTAATGAAAGAAAGTACATATTTTATTGAGATCTTTTGAAGCCCATATCTGCTAAGTTTATTTTTGTAATTTCTCTGTGCCATGTTCCTTCAGAATGCTGATAATCATGACTCTCCTCATTTTCCTATCCTTTGTAGCTCTTAATACTTTTTTGTTCTCTTAAACCTTGTAGATCCATTCATTTACTCAAGCTTGATAGGTTTTGCATTGTTTTTTTTTGTTTTTTTTTCTGTAATTTTTACCTTCAAGCTGTCTTGTATCAAAGTTTCCAAGCCTTCTTTCCTCATATGCCTTAGAAATTTTAACTGCTTCTTTCTGATAAGTATGTGTCCTTTTTGTTTCTATTTTCTCTAAAACTTTGTTGTTCCATGTTTGGTCCAAGGTATTTTCATGCATCCTTCTGTAGTTCCAGATTTCTCTTGTTTCAAGCCTTTTCATCTTTGAGGAGGCTGTTTTTGTATAGTAAACAATTTCTAAAGAATTAGTAAATTTTTATTTACAATCTGACATTATTATTTCTTATTACTATAAGCAGTGGATTAGTGGATTCACTTTTTTTTTATTGCCTAATCTTTGTAGATCTGTCAATCATTTCCATTGATCTTTGAAAGGATAGAAATGACCTGAATTATTTAATGCCTATATAAAAACCTGTTAGAAAACAATGTTAATGATTCATAAACCCTTTAGTCATATTCTTTTTTTTTTTTTTTTTTTTTATTTCTTTCATAATCATTTCACCCCAAGTAAGGCAGGACTACCACTGGTGCACAGGGGGTTACAGTGAGAGGAAAAACAAGGAACAGGGGATGTGGAAGAAAATAAGAGATGGATGGGAATCAAGAAGAAAGATGGCAATTGACATTGCATTTAAACTTTTGGAGATTGTAGTTATCAGTGAAGCAAGCAAACAGTGGGGAGTTCCTCAACAGGAAGTTTGAGAAAAGAAATTGTTAGAGTAGACGAGGCAGTTACAGTTTAACTGTTTTGATAGTAAAAGGGTTGGATCTAGATGTCAATTTATTAGCACATGAGTAAATTCATGTGGTCAGTTGGTTTATATTTATAAAATATTTAGAAAACCATCCTTCTTGCTAATGCAGTTATTGCTCTACATTTTTTCTTTTTTAAAAAATTGTATTGACCACTTTTTCATTAATTTAATCTTTTTTTTTTTTTTTTTCCTTATATAAATATTGGTTTTTGTCAAGTTTTTTTTTTTTTTTTACACCTAGTGACAGTTTTCTCTGTTTTCTTTATAACTATTAATATTTACCCTGGAATTAAGTGCAGTAAAATTTCCAGCCAAATTCATTTCATTCACTCATGCACACATACCCTTGGGAAAGATATGAATCCATCTTTTCTCTCTCCAGCTATGGGTTGAATATCAGCACAGATTGGGTTTTATAGTCTTGGTTAGCAACCCGTCTACTGCAAAAAGTAATAATGATCTATTGCATGGAAAATCTGCCAAGTCAGTCATGTCTCAAAAGAGACATGATTGCCCAAGCATGCATTATGTATAGCAATTAACTGACCAGCTAAAATATTTGAAGAAAAGTAAAGACCTTTGTTAATCATGTAGTTATGGACTTACTGATGCCTAGGACCACAGACACACATTCCTTAAAGCAAAAAGATTTCCTTACAAGATGTGAACTACGAACACACACAAACAAGGCGACAACTGACAACTACTATCTACCTGATGAAGTTTGCATGACCAGAAACACGTGTGGCAGAATATAAAGAATGAAATACAATATACTTTATAAAAGGAAATTTGCGATTTCTCTGTGTATTTGAAATATACATTTTTCTTTTGTTAGAATCACTGTAACATCCACACACACACACACACACACACACATATATATATTGTAACAAAGTTGTGGAACTCATAGGTTTTTTAACCTGCTGTTCATGTATTTACTTTTATAAAGAATGCTCGATACAAACGTAGAGCATTATATTGTAATAGTTGTTACAATGGTTTACAAAACCAACAAAATCAAAATAAGCTCCCAACCCCACTTTCACTTAAAAAGCATATTCACCACAAATAAACCGTTTTTCACCAGATAATTTTCATTCCAACTTCCTCACCTGATGAGAAGCACCTAAAAAAAGGGTAGCTTTGAAATGCGAAAATTTTTGTGTGGTGATATTATGAATTTATAAACCATTGTAACAACTATTACTATATATATATATATATATATATATATATATATAGTCATCTGCAGACAGATCTGTTTCACTGTATCACAGCTCATCAGTACGGTTAGAATCCGATTACTTTTAACCCAGGATTGAAACCCGACCAAATTGGCCTCAATCAACGATTCTACCTCTGGGCTATGGGCGCTCGGTAGAAGGAGGCAGACTTTTAGCATATCATATATTGCATGCCAATAGACAGTGTGCTCTAATTCATTACTGAATGAGTGATGCAGAGATGCTAGAGTAGCTACTGTTTTTTCAAAGTCTACCATTCTTCCAGAGTGCTCAATCAGTGTGTGTGAGTGTGAATAGTTGTCCGCAGACAGATCTGTTTTGCTGTATCACAGCTCATTAGTATGGTTAGACTCGGATATATATATAATGGCTGCCCACTCGTATTCGAGGATGCCTGTCTACAAGAGCGGTTAGCTAATCCCCATTGTAGATGCCTGCTCAGGCACACTTGTGTTTGTTCAACACATACAGAGCCCACCAGTGGTTTATACTGCAACTATGCTGAACGGACCTTAGTTACAGTTTCTGGGAGATAGTGTTATCTAGTATGAACAATAGTTTAAACAAGGACAGGAGGTTCAAACCCTTGGTCATGATGACTTGTGACTACGAGCAAGCCCAACCATTGTTGACTCCTCAAAGAGAGTCATCTACCCAATTTCACTCACAAGGCTTGGGTCAACCCGTGGTATGGCTTTCAGGCACTTTCCAAAGATGCATGCTGGGATTACCTCATATCCAGAGCAATAACCTCAAGAAGTCACCTCCCTGACAAATGATGAGATTCAAACCCTTGCTTTATGGTCAGAAAGTGAACGCTCTAACCACTCAGCTCTGTGTGTGTAATACAGGTTTCATTGAATAATATAGACAAGTTCTCTCTATTTATTTTGTGTAAGATCTGTTCGTATGATCTGATTAGCTTGATAGTGTTGTCATGGAAAGACAAGAAATCGCAATAATTGTTGATTTTTTTTTTATCAGGTCTGAGCTTTTGGCTTACATAAGCCATTATCAAAGGATGAACATTTAATGTTCAGTGAACATAGAACGTTTAAATTATTTTTAACAGAGTGGAGTTATACAGAGAAAATATAACACTATCAAGCTAATCAGATCATACGAACGGATCTTACACAAAATAAATAGACAGAACTTGTCTATATTATTCAATGAAACCTGTATTAATGAAAAAATGCTGCCAAAATACACAATATATATACACACACACACCCTTTAGGTTAAAGAAGAAACCCCATCTTAAATTTAAACTTTCATTTTCTCTTACACCAAATAAAGAAATTGACATTAAAACTTAAGATATCAATAATGGATGTATTTTTTTTTTTCAATCCTACCACATAAACAACTGTAAACTGACTATAAAAAAAAAAAAAAAAAAAAATTAAGTAGTTTGCTATTGTTCAGAAGGCTTGGTTTTATTACAGTTGCTACTGTGAATGATCTTTTCCTACATGTCACTCTAATTATAGCAAAAAAAAAAAAAAAAAAAATTAGTCCATTTCCTTTGCACACTGAATTCAGATCAATTTATGCCTGGAAAAATAAAGAAGTTTTAATGTTGTCATTTAGATTTCTGGCCCAACGTACACATGTGCTGCTTTAAAACACATATACATACATGTGCTGTTTTAGAGCACATATATACATACTGCTTAAATATACAAACACTGTTTCAAAACATTAAATATATGTTCTACAAATTGTGTGTGTGTGTACACACACACACACACACGTCCTCAAAATATACAAATCTCTCTCTCTCTATATATATATCCGAGTGAATACAGAACTTTTTTTTACAACGTCCAAAACATTGATTTAAAACAGTGCTCGATATATAATATATAGAGCTGTGAATATCTATTCTAAATTATATTTTAGAACATGTAAGGTACATTTGTTTTGACATTGAAACTTCAATGTCTCATCAGGTGGTATGTATAGGAATGGAAGGCCTCTTTTCTTATATTTGGTCAGTTGTTCGTACATTTGTTTCGACATTTGTAGTGGATATATATATATATATATATATATATATATATATAAAAAAATTATGGACATGTTCTAAAATATAATTTATAATAAACAAATATATATAGATATACATATAAACATTTTTTTCCTTATTTTGAAGAAACTATTTTGAGTCTTAAATGTTTTTTTTAGTAGCACCATGTCTGGTGTGCATACATGCTTTGCCATGGCTCGTTTTAACAAGCTCATCTTGCAAACCATTCAAAATGCAGTGAGTTCAGTCCTCCCAGTTTAACCCCCCCCCCCCCAACACGCACACACACACACACACACACACACACTTGTAACTTTGTTGTAAGAGCCAACAATAAACTTCGTAACTCGCAACATTTCAAGATTCTTGTTTCCTTATTAAACATGTTTGGAATTTATTTATCCAAGGTAGTTATGAGTCATTAATTTAGTCAGAAGTATTGGCATAAAAAAAGATTAATTTTTGACTCATTAAGTCTTCATTAAAATAAAAGAAATGAATTTTCATTATGTTGTCTGTTCATTTAATTGGAGTAGATAGACTAAACTATCGCCCGGTTCACACTCCACCCATGTCTATTGAACAGGTGAAGAGGCTCATCCCTTGTTCCCTGTTTAGGATGTGGTTTCTGGCTTTCTCTTTTCCAATCTTTTCACTCTTATGTAGCCCCCTGCACATCAGTGGCATTACCACCTTGCTTGGGGTGATATGATTTTAAAAAAAAAATTATAATCATGTGAACTGGAGTTAATAGAATCATTAGTTTAATTCTAGGTGTCTCCCTATCAGCCTTCTCTTTTCTCATTATTTAAATGATCTCTCAAATAATAGGGGATGCATTTCAGTGAGCATCTATGTGCTGTGTCCCTTCAGGATATAGGTGATCATGACCTTCCACATCTCCCTATTCTTAGTAGCTCTTAAGCTTTCTCCTGTTATCCCTCCCAAACCCCGCTCTGCTCTCCATTTGTTTAAGCCCATCAAGTATGTTATGTCTCTCTCTCCCCTGTCTAACCTGTGAGTATTAGATTCTCCAAGCCCTCCTTCTTCATTACATGTTCCAGGAACTTTAGCTGTCTTTTCCTGATGTTAAGTATGCTTACTTGTGTTCATCGTCTCCAAAACTTTGTCATTGCTCACTTATTCCATCCATGGTATCCTCAGCATAACTTCTGTTGAACCACATTTTGGTTGCTTCAAGTCTCTCCTTCATCTTTTGAGATTTTCCAGCATTCACTAACCATATTGAAGAACAGACATCACATAACAATCCAGTACTCTCTTTGTTTCTAGTGAAATTGTCCTGTCTCTTAATACTCTTTTCAGCTCCTGGAATGCATCCTTGTGCTTTTGAATCTCAGGAATATAAATGTATAGAAACTACTGTGACCACAAAGTGAGGGGGCAGTTAATATATTGATTGTAATGTGGAACTGATCCCCCACTTTATTTCCAGTATGCTTCTGTCGAAGCACATTTCAGTTGCTTCCAGTTTTTCCTTCATCTTTGATGACTGTCCAGCATTTGCTGACATATTTGAAGGGCTGACATCACATAACAATCCAGTACTCTCGTTGTTTCCAGTGAAATTTTCCTGTCTCTTAATAACCTACTCAGCTTCTGGAATGCAGTGATGGTCCTTGGCTATGCCAATCTACCTTCAGATCTCAGTGTTGCACTTACCTTCTCCTGTTAGAACACGACCCAGGTATTTAAATTTCTGGACTGGCTGTAGTTGGCATTTAGGGCTCCTTATTTTTATTGATGGCCATGCATTTAAGTTTCTTGTTGTTTATATGTCAGTCAAGTGCCATACGTGAAACACACTTGGGTGATCATGTCTTGAAAGAGACATGACTGACTGGGCAGAAGATTATCCCACAATAGGTTGCCATTGCTTTCTGCAGTAGATTGGTTGCCAGCCAAGGCTATAGAACCCAAACTGACCTGTTATTTCACTCATAATTAAAAGGAAGAGATCGATTTAATACCTTTCCCAAGGGTATTTGCACATAAGTGAATGCAATGAATTCAACTGGAATTTGAACTCGGCTCCCCGATTTCTCGTTCCGAGCCGATATCCACTGCACCACAATGCACATCCTGTTTATATATATAGTCCTTTCTTTTTGCTTTCTTCGGCTACTTTTTGTAGGAGGTCTTGTAGTTTCCTTTCCATAGTTTCTATCAGCACTGTATCATCGGTATCTTATAGTTAACGCTTTTAAATTTATTAACATCTTACAATATGTGAAAGGCTTGGTGGCATTGTGCCCTATAAGGTTTAGTTGAATTGACTTATTTCATTTTACGGTGCGTAAAAATCATAAAAATAAATGTGAGTTTAGGCTGCTTTTCCTATACACCATTAATATTAGTTACCAATTAGTGGCTTTTGGCATTGTGTTCATTTCTATATTGTATCTCTCTCTTTCTCTCTCTCTCTCCAAGGCTTGTGCAGTCACTGCTCTCCACAACTTCCTCTTCTTTGTAGTTCTAGTCAGCACATGCCTCAACCATTCTACTCTTTAGATAGTTTGCTGTTTTTTCTCTCCTCTCCCTTATTACTAATATGTTTGTGGGTGTGGCAAGAAAAAGGTTATAAAAACATTTAACCACAGACTATTTATTGGTGAGGGAAAGTCAACATTTTTTAAAATTTATCTCAATAAAATAAATACCTTAAATTAAAGAATGTTTATCATCAAGAGTTTATTAATGTGTAAATTCATAACTACCAATTAAATAAATTAAAATTAACCTAATTTTTTTTTTTTTTACTTTTCCCTCTGATTTTTTTCCGAGTCTATCTACATATTTTTAATTTTTTTTTCCCTTAACAATTGTACGTGGGTTTTTATATCAATGTAAAATTCTCAAATGAAATTTATATAAAGTGTATAGCAGCAGAACAAAGAAAAAAAAAAGTTTAGGAAATAAGCAATTGGTATTAAAAAATACAACAAATGGTAAATTGATATAAATGACTCTCTTTGAAACAGAGAGATAAGAATCATAAAAGTTGTCCGAGGGTGTATGGTAGGAAACAGAGGGTGAGTTGTGACTTATTGCTGTGATGATCTTTGGTATTATGAATACCGACTGGTGTGCAAATCCACTGCTAAAGAAGTTCCTTTGAGTTTTTATGTCCTTTTCCTAGGCTCAGATTGACTTCAATTTTTATTTTGTTTCTTTAGGCTGGAGTGGGTGCTACTGGGTGAAAATTCTGGATTATATTTTTCTTTCAAAGTGTAAGTGAAACAGAAGCTATGTGTGCAACTAATGCACAGTTAAAGCTTTTAGTTTAGTATTGGGTTTCAGAATGTTCACATCCAGCCAGTGGTAGAAATTTGTGTAACACAAATCAGAAGATCTGGTTTTAGGAAGATTATAACAAAACTTCAATAGGTTTGTCTTTTTAACAGATATCTGCTGTAATAACAACTGAAGAAAGACATTGAGAATGTCTCTTTAAAAAGTTCCCACTGAATTTTATTAGTTTTGCTAATGAAACATTTGAAGTTATTCTTTCTAATACTTCTGTGAATAAAGTAGTTATTGCTCTGTGAAGAAAATGAAACTTAAGTGTTGTTTGTGGCGTTCTTTCTTTCAATTATAATTCCCTCCATTTTCCCACTATTTGACCCATATACTCTAAAGTTTGTTAATTTAAATCCTCATTCTTTCCTTTTTTTGCTTGTGTGACACATGAATTTGCCATGTCTTTTGATTAAAAAGTGGGCTAAGAAATATTTGGAATGTTTTTTCTCATTCTCATTAGGTTGGGAATTTTTTACATGTTCTCTCTCTCTCTCTCTTTGTGTTTGCCTCTTCATCTTTTTTTATGTCCTGTATCTACCCCCCTCCCCCACTTCTTTATTTCATAAATTGTATCAGTCTCTTTTCTGGCCTGGATATTTATAAATTGCCAAGTATTTTTCCCACTGCCATATTTGTTTCTCAGGAAAACATTTACCACCTGTCTTAGCCTTTCCAATACTTAGATGCCCATAATGTCCTCATTGGCCCATTCAGAGAGTAAGACACATAACAGAAAGACAACCAAGGGGTGGTGTGGAGATACTGTCAACAGAAAACAAGAACTTCCTTTGTGGTGCACTTACTTGAAATAAGCAACTAGCAAAACATTGCCATTCAATTGGACACCTTCAAAATTGTTTTACTTTTGATACCACTTAGCCTTGATCTATGGCAACTGTAAGATTTTCTTTTTGTTGTTTTTACTAGATAACTATTTGACATCTTTCATCTTGTTCTGTACAGTAAGTTTGCAGAGCATTTGTGCCAGTTTCATATCTAATTTGCCCAGCCAACCAACCACGCCTCCAATCTCTTAAAAAGCCAACACCGGGTTTTAAAGAAGTACATTATTTATACTAGAAATAAAACAAAAAAATGTTGAGCTTGTCAGAATGTAGTAATAGTAAATGATCCCTTCAGACCTCACTGAGTCTCTGGTATTTATGGCCTTATGCCATACTAATTTAAGGTGAGTAAATAATACTCTTAGCAAAGGAGTTAACTCCTCATGTAAAAAAAAAAAAAAAAAATTTAAATTTTAATAATAGCCTCACTTTTAGGGAGACATTCCCTACTCTAGGCAACACATCTATTATATTTTGAGGAAATGGGTTAATTCCTGATGCCTGAAGAACCCCAAATGGGAAATTTTTTTTTTTTTAATCACATCAGCCTGAGCAAGGCGGTAACGTCTGATGTGCAGGGGGCTACGTGAGAGAGACAAGATTGGAAAAGAGAAAACCGGAAACCACATCCTAAGCAGGGAACAAGGGATGAGCCTCTTCACCTGTTCAATAGACGTGGGTGGAGTGTGAACCGGGCGATGGAGAATGAATTTATATTCTATGCATGGAGAGGGAGAAAGCCCATTAAACTGTTCATTTATCAAATTTGTTCTCATGCAGATAACATAGTTGGTGTCATAAAATTAACAAGATTAATAATTTCCTTATATTAAAGTTTTAAAATTATATTTTTGAAATTCAACTCATCTTAAAATGACCTTCAATTTATAGCTTCAGTATTTGTCTATATTTCTTCTGTGAGGTATTGTGACTATGTTGTTTGAACTATTATCTTCATGTTGCCTTTCATGTGATGGCTATAACCTCCAGGAATTTAAATGCAAAGTCAATGCCCATCTCTTATCCACTTAGCTCCAGCCCTTTCTTCATCACCCCGTATATCTTGTTCTTTTACTTTCTCTCTACCTTCGCAAGTGTCTTCACATCCTTCTCTCACCCTTTCTCTGACACCCCCTGTAGCTGGTTCGTCTTTGTCTTCACTCTCCTCCTGCCTAATACTTCAACTCTCTTATGTAACTCCTGCAAATCAGTGGCATTAACACCTTGCTTGGGGGTGAAATGGTTAAAAAAGTCATATTCATACAATTTTTTCACTGTTGTACACTTCAGCTTTCTTCCAATAATATATACAGTATAACCCGAATAGAAGATAAACCTGGATATAAGAGATTTTCTGTGGTCACAGAGAATTAGAGCCTGTGGTAATGTATATAAAATAGACCAAACCCGGATATAAGAGATCTTTTATCTGGTCCCGATAACTCTTATATCAGGGTTACACTGTATTGGAATTTCAAACCGAACTCTTTTAGTCCATGGGGGTAGATTGTTCTAGTTTTGTATGCCATGCCTTTTCTAGATATTTTAATTTGTTATTTCCCTTGTTCACCTATGAATACAAGATTTGGAACTTGTAAGATTTGTTTGTACAGAAAATCCAGGCTTACACACGTTTTTAACTTTTCATGATCCAAAAAAAAAAAGAAAAAAAAAGCATATTCATTTATACATTCACTAATAGAAAAGCTCTTTTTTATGAAACAGTTTGCTCAATAAATTTTACCTTGTGCTGACATCAGCAATAACAAAATGAATACAACCTCTTATTTATTGGCCAATCAGGAGCAAAGAAAAAAAATCTAAAAGTTGATCTGATTCTATTCTCCACAAGTGGATAAATATGCATGATTTTTCTTTTCAGAGAGCCATGGGTTGTCTAACTAGATGCCCAGTTCATTTTCTTTCTTTCTCACCTTCTCTCTTGTACTGAATTCATGGATTCTACTTTTTTCTCATGTATGACCAGTGAAGAAAAAAAAAAATCACCGCAAGCTCCTAGTCCTCTTATGATTGACATTTTTCACAATGTCTTACTCTACCACACTGCACTAATTGATTCTTCCTTTTCCTCATTTACTTGTTGGCAACAAAAAAAAAGGAACAAAGACCTTATTTTCATTCACCTACTACGATTGTATACCCTCACAACAACACCAGATTTATCTTTTTTCACAGATCTATTTAATCTGAATTCAAGAAAACTGAACTCACAAACAGACAGTCAAAAAAACTTTATGCAGAATTTTCAAACATGTTATTTCAAAACAAAACTGATGATGTTCTTCTCGTTAAATAAACTTACACTTCTTTATACAAATGAGACCCTTTCATTTTTTGTTTAACCTTATGATTCTTTCAAATGTGGTGGGCTTGGTTATGTTTGGCACAAGGCTATTTTGCAAGCATAGCTGCTGTTTCCTATAAAATCACAGCTCTTTGGGTCAAGTCACTGGATTACTTCAACCAACACTTTTATCCACTGGACTGTAAAATTTTTAACTATCTGTCAAAAGAAAGCATTTTAGGAAAGGCAAAAGTTTTCTCTTACAAGTGAACCAATTTTTTATTTTTCTGATATTTTGTCATTGAATAGACATCTGAGAGATTTAATTTCTTAAGTGTTCGGCTTTTTGGTACCCCCCCCCCATCAAAAAAAAAATCCTTGATGTTTAGGAAGTTGCAAGAAAATATCCATTAGTGGGTGATGCTATATTTAAATTATTTGATTCTGAACAGATTTTGAATCATTAGGTGACACAATAATGTATTGCGTGTGTGACAGCGCACATGCCAGTTTGTATTCAGCCCCATTTCAGCAATGAGAAATTATACGACTCTCAGAGATTATCTTACAATACTTTATTAAATAAAATACTCAATATATTAAATAACTAAAGCACTATCCCTAAAAAATAGTAATGGATTAATGGTGGCAGTAGTATCAATAACAAGGTAGTTTAAAAAATAAATTGGTAATACTTGTATGTTAATGTATATTTGGGGGTGTACATAGGCTGTACAAAAATCCGGAAGCACATGCCTCTCTCCCAGTCATATTGACACCCTCCAGCTCTTATATTTTTGTGGTCTTTCCTGAATTACTCCTGTTGTTGATCAGCTATCCCCTCCCCAACAGAACTGCAGAAGGACAGGTGTCAGTTTAAAAAAAAAAAAAACACATCCAGCATGCAATGTTTTAATATCTAATGTGAATGTTGTGTGTGTGTGTTTATTTTAAATGACTATTTTTTTCTTAAGACTAGCAATTTAATTTTTTTTTTTTTTTTATAACTCACCTGTTTCAGAAAAAATCATTTTCTACTTTTAGTTATCTGAAATAAATTGCAAACATCTCCAATTTCTTTCACAGTCACCATACCAACTATTCTAACAATTTATCTGTCCTACTTTTCTCACCAATCAAGTGAAAGACTTCTTGTGGCACAAAACTTTATATATACGCAGGTAATAGTTGCACACAAAATTGTCCTATGACCAGTTTGTCAATATAACATCCTGTTTAATTCATAACCTATTTTCATTTTTTTTTTAATTATCTTCCTAGAAATAAAATAAAAAAAAATTTTGAGTGGGAGCATTAACGCCTTTTTCTTTCTTTTCTGTACAACTCATTGTAGCATAAATGTTTAGTAAACTCGTTTTTTAGGTCATTACTTATAATAAAGGATGTGCGTTGTGGTGCATTGTATATCGGCACGGAATGAGAAACCTGGGAACCGAGTTTGAATTCCAGTTGAATTCCTTGCATTCACTTACGCGCAAATACCCTTGGGAAAGGTATTAATCTGTCTATTCCTTCCAGTTATGGGTTAAATAACAGGACAGATTGGGTTCTATAGCCTTGGTCGGCAACCAGTCTACCGCAGAAAGCAATGGCAACCTACTGTGGGATAATCTTCTGCCCAGTCAGTCATGTCTCTTTTGAGACATGATCGCCTAAAGCGTGTATCGCGCATGGCACTTAACTGACTGACTCATAATAAAAAAAAAAGTGCAGGGGCCGTACAGTTGTAACCTTTTGTCAAAAATAGAAAATAATCCCAGAATTTTATACTATTTTTATTTTAGATAAGTACAAATCAGATTTACTAATCTTAATTTTTATTAGTTAAAAAAAAAAAATTTTCTTGTTTTTCTACCTTGTAAAATTTCTTTAAAATGTGGTATAGAAAGAAAAATTGACCGTTTTGATGTTATTGTTAAGATGACCAGTCTTTTGAAAATAGTAATTGAATTAATGAAGTCAAGTGAGTCGGTGTCATTTGCTTTAAAATCGCTATATAGAGTTAAAACAATTTTCTGAAACTGGATATGAAATATTAATGAGGTTTGCTGTCAAATCAGTTTATTCAATTGTAAATAACATAGACTTGAGTAATAGGATGTGTGTTAAGGGGTGGAGATAAGACAATTTGACCTAGCTGGTAAAATAGTTATGCTAGGCATGTTTGCCTTTGCTGACAATTTGTATGTGTCTGTTTGTCTTTCTCTCTCTCTACCCACCTGTTGCCACCTTTACCTGTCTAAAAAATAAAGAGACCTCCCCCACCATGCGCTGCTATGGTTGGGGTTGATTGCTTTCTTGGTTATTAAACAAGATTTTCAATAATTTGTGCGTTGCTATGTTTTTTTTTATTTTCATCTTTTTTTTTCTATAGAATTAGGACACGTAAAGCTAGGATTTTATATGAAATAAATGGCAGGGAAAATGTAAAATCAGTGGAAAGAGTAATCAGTAAAAAAAAAAAGTAATATTTTCATATTTTGTTTTATAAGAATAATGTTTTAATATAGCTTAAACATAATTTTATTTAATAAGGTAGTATTGTTTTAATAAAGGGAATATTACTGTTTGTAATTTATTTAATGAAAAAAAATGTTATACTAACTATTGATTTGAAAGTAATATTTTAAACTAAACAACTGTTATCGCTAAAACTTAGTTTATTAAAAATACAATGTTAAAAATAGGCATCTGCTTTTGTTACCTAAGTTTTAAAGTGAATTTAAAAAAAAAATCTTGAAGCTTTCATTTTAGCTTTAATTGAAAGTTAAACGATTAAATTGACTATTTTCAGTAAGTAAAATACTCTGGTTTATTTTGAAATTTTAAGAATTATTGATTGGAATCTCAAATGAGTTGATTCTGTTTTAAAAATCTTGCAAAAATATACATCTGTGACAGGTTATTTTTAGAAAATTAGTAAATTTAAATTAATCTGATTTGTGCAAGTATTTCTTTATTCATCTCCATTAGGGTGATACAATTAAGTCGAAGTTTGCCTAATAGGTAATGTTTTATTAATTAGGCCAGGGATTTATTGAATGATATTATGGTGAAATGAAAAAAATGGGACAACAGAAGGCATTGGAAGTAGTTAAAAGATTTACTGAAGAAAAGACCACAAGAAAGGAAGAACTTATGCAAGTTCTGCATGATATCTTTAATATACCAACACCCCAAGAATTTGTTGAACGTACAGGTATAAGTACTAGGAAAATGAAACATACAGAAAAACTAATGCTTGGCCCAAAATGAAAGGAATATGAACTTGAGTACATGCCGGACTTGCCAGAAATAGGAGGGTGTGAATACTACAAAATAAAATATTTAAGAAAATAAATCTCAAAAGAGGGATGTCTAGTAAGTAAGACACTTCCAGTAACACAAATGGCAAGATGCTTTAAATAACAAACTCAAAGAGCGTTGAGGTTTAGAGTTCTACTTGAGCTTGTTGGCTTGTTTTTAAGCAGAGAGAGAGACTCAGATGAAGCTATGTCTGTGTGTGAATCCCTACTTGCCCTTTGTGTTGCAGCTAATTGATAATTGATCACTTTGTCCTAAACTCAGCCTTGTGGCACATTGTGCTGATTACAAAGCCAGCAAAATTCACTGTATCAATGACCCAAACAAAGCTAGAAGCCACAATTTAAAAAAAATCAAATCATCTTTGTGAAATCAAAAATAAGGTGTTTATATATATATATATTTAATTTTTTTTTTTTTTTTTTTTAATCATATCATCCCGAGCAAGGTGGTAATGCCACTGATGTGCAGGGAGCTATGTAAGAGTGAAAAGATTGGAAAAGAGAAAGCCGGAGACCACATCCTAAACAGGGAACAAGGGATGAGCCTCTACACCTGTTCAATAGACGTGGGTGGAGTGTCAACCGGGTGATAGTTTAGTGTATATATATATATATATATATATATATATATATATATAAATATAAAAAATAATGATGATGTACTTAAATTTTCTCTTTTAAGTTCAAATTCCAGTTGAATTCATTGCATTCACATACGCACAAATACCCTTGGGAAAGGTATTAATCCATCTCTTCCCTCCAGTTATGGGTTAAATAACAAGACAGATTAGGTTCTATAGCCTTGGCTAGCAACCAGTCTCCAGCAGGAAGCCTACTGCAGGATAATCTTTTACCCAGTCAGTCATGTCTCTTTCGAGACCTGATTGCCCAAACGTGTATCACATATGGCACTTAACTGACTGACCCTGCCAACAAATGATTTAAAAAAAGACACTCTCAACCTGAGACATGTTCAATTATTGAGACTTTCTCACTTTGTATACAACTGTGGTAAAAAATTATCTAGCTTTAGTCAAAAGAAAACATATTTTTCTTTTTTCATTATTAGCATCGAAAAATTCCCTAAAAACAAAGAAACTTTTCTGAGAGTTCTCTCTCTCTTTCTAACTAGTGGTGTTGGCCTGTTCCTAAGAGTCATAAAATTCTTTCAGCAATTCCCATGCAAGAGAAATGTTTGTTTGAAATCAAATTATAGTCAACTTTCATTTTATCAATGGTCATTAAATTTTCACAATAACTGAGAGACTCACATTTTCACGATAATGGCTATCCTGAATTTAGTGATAAGAAAACATACAGAATTTTAATCCTTCTGATCAGTATCCTTCTGACCAGTATCCAAGAGTCATAAAAAAATAATTCAACTCAAGTGGTTCATTTTCAATGGCCGTAAATTCATGTATCTATTTTCCTTGGTCTTTTTAAAGAATCTTTCACCTAACTTCTAGCGGATGAAAAAGAAAAAATTAAATTATTATTCTTTCTCCTCCTCTTCTCCCTTTTTCGGCACCGGAAATATTGTTGTGGAGGCTTGGCTGGGGAATAATAGACAAGAACCTGGTCAAGCATATACGGGGACTGGGAAATTTTTGGCTGAGTGTGCATGTTCAAAAACCCCATGTTAAAAACTGACCTAGTGTAAATTAAGGACTTGAGTAAATACCCATAGTTCTGAGAGGGTTCTGATAGTGTTAGAGTAGTATTGGAATTATTTGTGACATAATATTGTAAATGTTAGTAGTGATTTAAGACATTTTGGGGAAAAATGTATCGATTTTTTTTTTTATCATGGACTGAGCATGTGAGCAATGACAAGGTTTAGGTAAGGATGGAAATGAAAAGGAAATTAATAGTTAGCATCAGGAAGAGACGGTTAAAGTTCCTGGGACATGCAATGAGGAAGGAGGGCTTGGAGAACCTGATACAAACAGGCCAGATAGAGGGGAAAAGGAGATGGGAAAGCAGCGGATAACATATTTGAAGGACCTGATCAAGTAGATGACTGAATGAGGGTTGCCTGGTGCAACAGGAGAAAGCGTGCTAAGAGCAACCAGGGATAGGGAGATGTGGTAAGCCATGATCACCTACGTCCTGAAAGTGCGCAAGAAGTTACTGAGAATGGAAAAAACATAGAAGACAAAAGAATCAAGGAGATAAGTTGACAATTGACACTGCATTTCTTTTTTGAAGATCTTGATTGACAGGAAAGCAAAAAACCAGAAAGAGTTCCACAAGTGAGAAGAAAAAGTGCAATGAAGCTACATTAATAGCGAGAAATTAATTGAACCCAAGATGCCAAGTTAAGCTTGTACCATTGCAGATTCTTTTGATTTTTGCGAAGAGTTTTGTGATACAATTGTAGCACCAGATCAAATGTTGCAGCAGTATTCAATACATAGATGGATGGTAGACTAGGAGACATTGCAAGATTAATTCTGGTGAGAAAAATTTTCTAGCATGACATTGTAAACCAATATTTCTAGCAGTAGATCTAGCATCTGATTCAATATAATCATTCCAATTCATATTAGTTTCTCTCCTGGAAATTATTATAATGTAAAAAGGTACTCTAAAATGGTTAAGAAATGCAGTTTAGGTTTGGGAGGTTAAAATTAACAAGTCATTTCTTTACAGTTAACAATAAATTAATGATCATTATTGCGATAATTGGCGGATGTGTGTTGTAGTGCAGTGGATATCAGCTCGGAACGAGAAATCGGGGGACAGTTCGAATTTCAGTTGAATCCATTACATTCACTTACGCACAAATACCCTTGGGAAAGGTATTAATCTCTCTTCCCTCCAGTTATGGGTCAAATAGCAGGACAGATTGGGTTCTATAGCCTTGGCTGGCAACCAGTCTACTGCAGAAAGCAATGGCAACCTACTGCGGGATAATCTTCTGCGCAGTCAGTCATGTCTCTTTTGAGACATGATCGGCGAAGCGTGTTTCACGTATGGCACTTAACTGACTGATTGCAATAAACTGTCAATTCGACTTTATCGAATCGATCAGACATGCTATTAGACATTGAACAGGTTAAGAGGCTCATCCCTTGTTCCCTGTTTAGGATGTGGTTTCCGGCTTTCTCTTTTCCAATCTTTTTACTTTTCTTTTTTTTATTATTATTTTATTTATTTAGGTTTTTTTTTTTTTTTTTTTCTCAATTGGAGTAGACAGACTAAACTATCGCCCGGTTCGCACTCCACCCTCATCTATTGAACAGGTTTAGAGGCTCATCCCTTGTTCTGTTTAGGATGTGGCATCCGGCTTTCTCTTTTCTAATTTTTCTTCTTTTTCTCTTTTTCTCTTCTTTTTCTCTTTTTCTTTTTCTCTTTTTCTCTTTTTCTTTTTCTCTTTTTCTCTTTTTCTTTTTCTTTTTCTTTTTCTTTTTCTCTTTTTCTCTTTTTCTTTTTCTCTTTTTCTCTTTTCTTTTTCTCTTTTTCTCTTTTTCTCTTTTCTCTTTTTCTTTTCTTTTTCTTTTCTTTTTCTTTTTCTTTTTCTTTTTCTTTTCTTTTTCTTTTTCTTTTTCTTTTTCTTTTCTTTTTCTTTTTCTTTTTCTTTTTCTTTTTCTTTCTTTTTCTCTTTTTCTTTTTCTTTTCTTTTTCTTTTTCTTTTTCTTTTTCTTTTTCTTTTTCTTTTTCTCTTTTTCTTTCTTTTTCTTTTTCTTTTCTTTTTCTTTTTCTTTTTCTTTTTCTTTTCTTTTCTTTCTTTTTCTTTTCTTTCTTTTCTTTTTCTTTTCTTTTTCTTTCTTTTTCTTTTTCTTTTTCTTTTTCTTTCTTTTCTTTTTCTTTTTCTTTTTCTTTTCTTTCTTTTTCTTTTTCTTTTCTTTCTTTTCTTTCTTTTTCTTTTCTTTTCTTTCTTTTTCTTTTTCTTTTCTTTTCTTTCTTTTTCTTTTTCTTTTCTTTCTTTTCTTTTTCTTTTTCTTTTCTTTTCTTTCTTTTCTTTTTCTTTTCTTTTCTTTCTTTTCTTTTTCTTTTCTTTTCTTTTTCTTTCTTTTTCTTTTCTTTTCTTTTCTTTCTTTTTCTTTCTTTTCTTTCTTTCTTTTTCTTTTCTTTTCTTTCTTTCTTTTTCTTTCTTTTCTTTCTTTCTTTTTCTTTCTTTTCTTTCTTTCTTTTTCTCTTTTCTTTCTTTCTTTTTCTCTTTTCTTTCTTTCTTTTTCTCTTTTCTCTTCTTTTTCTCTTTTTCTCTTCTTTTTCTCTTTTTCTCTTCTTTTTCTCTTTTTCTCTTTAAATCATCTTTACTTTGAATATCAATAATAGTTATCATCAGCATCATCTGGGTGTGCCAATACTCTCGTCTTCATTCTTTACAATTCTTTAGTTCCTCCAACTCTAACCTTCCAAGCCAGAACCGACTACGTACATTAAGGCAAACCACTCACATTCGCTTTGTATTCCTTTAGTAAGGAGGAGGTTTCTCAGGTAGCTTCTTCCCAAGAACTATTGCATTGTAGAAAAGAATCCCAGGAGGATGCTTTCCCCAACCACTAGTCTTAATCTCTTCAAGTCTAGGGTTAACCATTATCTTTCCCACATATCTACATAAACTGGATCCCTTGGGGTGCACACAACAACTGCCTTCAGTAACCCTCTATCTTGAGAGGTGTGTGTGTGTGTGTGTGTGTGTATATATATATATATATATATAAAAAGAAGTTTGGTAGACCTACAGGTTGACTTTCACGTATTTGCTGAATTAGGTTTTGAATAGACAACTGAGGTTCCTGGTACATTTATATGTATACTTTTTTTGTTTTTTTTTTTCTCTCACCCAAAGTGTCTTTATTTTTTTTATTTTTTCTTTTCTTGCAATCAAAATGGGATGATCTATCAGTTATCTGGGATAATGGTAGGGCATAATGCACATGCTAATTAACAGAAGAGCAAGAAGAATTATAATTACATCTGATACTCATTGTTTGAATTCTTCTCCTGCTTTGGACATATTTACATAACTTTATGGTTTATGGCCATATCATGTTGAATACACCGGTTCTCGCTCGATCACTGAGGTTAAGCAACGTTGAGCCTGGTCAGTACTTAGATGGGTGACCGCTTGGGAATACCAGGTGCTGTAAGCGTTTAGTGACGGATGTGCGTTGTAGTGCAGTGGATATCAGCTCAAAGAGAAATCGGTAAGCCGAGTTCGAATTCCATTTGAATGCCATGCATTCACTTAAGCACTGGTACCCTTGGGAAAGGTATTAATCTGTCCCTTCCCTCCAGTTATGGGCTAAATAACAAGGGTAGAACAGAAAAACAAATCCCAATGAATCTTGATACTCAAAAAAGGAAAAGTATTACTAGACACAAAAACTTATATAAATATAACAATAAATTGTTGAAAGAAAAAAAGGTATTACCAACAGTAAATAAATAAAAAATTAGTTGGCAGTAAATGACCCGCCGAGGTTGATATGCCATAAAACACCCAACCAACATAACTTTACAAAATTAACACAGCCTGCTGTCAATATATATATATATATATATATATATATATATTTATAAGGTACTGTGAAATGTCGGTCCCTAGCAATTTTATTAAAAATTAGTGTTTAGTACTATTTCCCAAGAAAATTATTTCCTGTAAATGGCAATTTCATATTTTTTGAAAATAGGCCAGCACAGCCAGGCAACAAGGCTATAAAAATGCAGCAGTGAAAGTGTTGGTCAAAAGAAACTAGACATAAATTGAATAATAGCATTAGTGTAAAATACAACTTGTTTTGTAACATTTTTATTCTGTTGTATGTTAAGCGGGGACTCATTTACCTTAGACTGTAGGGAAGGGTATCCTGTCAAAACCAAAATAGCAACACCCATCAGTAATATCCATAAGCATCTTGAGAGTAGCTTTTATTTCCAGTAAAAGCAATATCTTATTTTTCATAAAAGAAGCCAGGACAGGTAGAGAAAATTCTGCCCAGTCAGTCATGTATCGAAAGGGACATGATCGCCCAAGCATATATCATGTATGGCACTTAACTTACTGACTTTAGCACTTAGTTTCCAATATTCTGAAATAGCATTCTGAAAGAGAATATAAAAGCAAGGTTTTGGAATGAGTAATTTTTTTTCTTCTTCAGGGATAAATTGTGAAATTTTGCTGAACACTGAATATAATAGTTTAATATTGTCAGTAAAGTTTGCATTAACTCTTAACCCACTGACAATCCCTATCATGTTGATTTTTCACTCCTTGACGATAGTAGATACAAAAAAAAAAAAATAGAATGTGATATACAGACAAGAATGTGTCTTACGAGATTTATTCAACGTATACAGTATGGCAATTCTAAGAGAACTAGAAGTCCTACCAGGATTTATTATTGGCAATTGTACAACAGGAGAAATGTTTAAAAGCACCCTGTATGCAATGTGACGTTTTATTTTGTGATAGTTGGAACGGATTTCTCATAACACTGCATCCATTAATTTTAACTGAGCTGCTTGCTCTCGGATCTCTATTGTGCAGTGTTATAAGTTCCGGGTTGGCTTTACCAGAGTTTTTATTACACATGATGCAACATTATAATATGCATAGGTTTTATCTTGCATTAGTGACAGTTATGGATATAGTACACCTAATAGGGCGTATTTCAATCTGCATTAAGTGATGCATAGCAATCAAGACAAATTCTTGTTTGGTTTTATCTTAATATTCTGAAAGTTGGGCGTTTCATCTTTGGTAAAGTTTTTTTGCAGGACAGGTTTGACAACTGACATGGTGAAAACACACCTATTCCTCAGATAATGGGCTCTCCCTCCTATATTAATAAGAGTTAACAGGAAGTTAACTCGGGTAGTTCTATTGAACTACTAGGCAGTTGATATTAGTCAGCAGTTAACCGAATACTAAGGAGTCAGCTTTCAGTTGAAGATTACTAAGTTCTTAAAATTTTGTGTGCGTTAAGTCAATTAGCAACAGACATAGCACAATTATTACCTTCAGTGGGAAAACTACTCCACAACACTATATATATATATATATACACGACAATAACATTAAAGATTTGAAAAAGAAAATGATATACACTAGGGCCAATCAATAAGTCTTTAACCTGATATGTAGTTATTAGCTGATTTTTTTTTTTTTCTGAAAGTTTCATTGTACAATGTTCAATCTATGAATTATGGCAAAGCAATCTGAAAACTAGTCATATTCTTAAATGCATGGCATCAAAGTTGTTCAGAAATATTTACAATGTCAGCTGTATAAAACTGCTTTCTCAGATTAGTTAAAAGTAGCTTTGAGTGAATGAATTCTGTAGGTATTACTGAGAACTTTTTTTTTTTTTGAACTGCATGGACTAATGCTACTGAATCTTAAAGAATTTTACCAAATAACAGAAACCACATCACTTGAGGAATTTCAACAATGACAAGTGTGGTTTCCGGCTTTCTCTTTTCCAATCTTTTCACTTTGTGTTTTTTTTTTTTTTCTCAATTGGAGTAGATAGATCTATCGCCTGGTTCACACTCCACCCACGTCTATTGAACAGGTTAAGAGGCTCATCCCTTGTTCCTTGTTTAGGATGTGGTTTCCAGCTTTCTCTTTTCCAATCTTTTCACTATTACGTAGCCCCCTGCACATCAGTGGCAGTACCACCTTGCTCGGGGTGATATGATTTAAAGTAAAATGAATAGTGGGTAAGAAAATAATGAGATAATCAAGATGTTAATTTTATACACTACTTCAAAAAAAAATCAGGAAGAAAATCACCATCAATATAAGAAAGACTGATAACGGCTACTGGGCGTGAAACTATTTTTTTGTTAGTTTTAAGTGAAAGACTTTATAAATTTCGACTAACACTCGCTTGAATAGAAAATGACATAATGAAGATATTGATATTCCCCACTACTTCAAATAAAAGGTTAGGAAGGAAACCCCCATCAAAACCAAAAAGGGCAATACATTGAGAAATCTAATTTCCTGAAAAATTGTTTTAATAAAAAGGTATTATAAATTTCAGCTGAAATTAGCACAAGTTGCTCATCCAATTAATGCCTAATTTTTCAGATATTACCATTAGAGATGAGAACAGTTATATTTTGATCCCAGTTTGATAGCTGAAAAGTGAAAAAAAAAATGTAACTTTAGTACTGGCTGATGGCTGATTGGTCAATGCCAAATGCTTCCTCATAAGCAAATAAATTATGTTGACAACTAGATTGTTGAAAAATAAATATGTTGTGTAATGTGAAATAAATGCTTTCTCTCTCTCTTCTTTCTCAATCGTGTTTTTTTTTTTTTTTTTTTTTTGAGCAGCCTACAAGTGACATTCTGATGACTCAGAAAACTGAAGTTATTTTTATTCCTTCCTTATGAAAGAAAGAAGAAAATGTAACCACCTCATTAAACAAAGCTAATAATTTTGACCTCGTTTCAAATAATATTGAATATAATTTTAAAAGCAAAATAAATTTATTAAGGTGAAAATACAGGGTGTTCCTTAAGAACTGGTATCATTTGGTAGTCTAATAACATAGCCAATTTTCACTCAAATGATCTTAGTTTTTACACATTTTGTTAAAACTCAAGTTGACTGTGTGGACTTGTATCATGAGTACCTACCAGGAAGATGGATCGAGCATGCCAGTGATAATGACAATACACTGTTAAAATGGCCATACTGTTTACCTGATGGGGGCTATGTGAAAGGACAGATCTATATACCTTCCTCTTCCTACAAGCTAAGAAGAACTTAAGCAGGAAATCACTGGGGCATTGGAGAATGTTAAGCAAGACATGCTCCAGCATGTTTGGTAGGAGCTGGACTATCGACTTGACAGTTGTCAATCACTGTAATTCGTGTAACAACTTTTGCTTTCTTTCTCTACATCCACACTGAACCATACCGAATCGCTTTCCATAGATGGCGAATGTTACGACAGTAAGAATAAATCACTTAAATTCCATTTTCGACTTGTTTTTTCGATTTTTCTTACAAAACTGTCCGAGGGCCAGTCCCGAAGCTAGTGGTTGGTGTCTGGACGTGTGTCATTCCAAAAGTGGTGTACATATTAAATATTGGTGAAGCTTTGTGAAATCAATTATAAAATCTAATCCCTTTCAGTATTTTGTTTGAATTTTGACAAATCTTTTAATGTTCAACAAGAAGCCTATTTAATTTTGTTTGCTTGAGACATAGTTACTCAGGTATTCATATTTTAAATGTCAATATTTTTGGGACCACTGTATAATGAGAGTGCACTAATTTGGGAATCCACCTCAGTAAATTTTGGTCCTGGGCATGATGGTAAACTGCATCTGGCAGCAAGGCCTCTGATTGGAAGGTTGTAAGGAGCATAGAACCACCTCTTAATTGCTGTTATTCCCAGATCCATCCTGACCTGGAGTGCTATGGGCAAATAGTTAACCCCCAAACTGGGGTCAAAACACTATGAAAGTATATAAATGCTTTTATAGAAAAAAAAATATATATATATATATATATATATATATATATAAATGCTTTTATAGAAATATATATATATATATATATATACATACATACACACACATACATAAAAATAGACTTTTATAGAAAAATATACATTTTTGAAGAAAAAATTATTACCACAACATATTTTGAAGGAAAAAATTCTCAGCAAAACATTTTTGAATATAAAACTAGGATACATTTTCAGTTTTCTAAAATAAAAAAGAATAAAAACAAAATTTTTGTTAAAATCTGACTACATTAACCCTCTCACTAAAACTGAACATTAAAAAAAATGCCTTAAAGTCCAACCTTTTTGGTATTAAATGACCCACAGAGGTTGATATGCTGTTAAGCAAAACTAACTCACTCACTCAGTAAATTTATTCAGGATCGTCCAACATATTTTCTTTCCACATAAAATTATTATTAATATTATGTTCCTTCAGGACATAGGCGATCATGGCTCTCAACAATTTCCTGTCCTTAGTTTATCGTTTTACTCTCCCTCATAATCTCTGTTTTTTTTTGTTTTTTTGTTTTTTTATAAGCGTTTCACCCCGAGCAAGGCATGTCACTGCCACTACTGTGCAGGGGGCTACGTAGAGTGGAGAAAGGCTGATTAAATATAGGAAATAACAGAGGGTGGGTGATAGGCGGGTGAGGATACCGAGAACGAGGGTTGGGTAGATGAGAGCGTTGTGAGAATAGTTGGGAGTTAGTGTGATAGGAGGTGTCTATTGACCCTACATTTAAACACCTGGAGATTGTAACTGTCGGGAAAGCAGACTTGTGGAAGGGAGTTCCACAGGCGGGAAGCGCGGGAAAAGAAGCTGTTGGAGTAGAATTTACGGTTACATCTTATTTGTTTAACTGTAAAAGGGTGGGACCTAGTTGCTAATCTAGTATCTCGTGTAAATTCGTGCTTAGGCGGCACCAGTGATCTAAGCTCATCGGAGCAGAAGCCATGAAAGTACTTGTAGAAGAGGCACAGGGAAGCTACATCACGCCGGTGTGAGAGCGGCTGCAGCCGGTCTGCCAAGTCAGTATCAACCATGTTACAGATCCTCCTTTGTATTTTGTCAAGAAGCCCAAGGAGAGCAGCAGGGGCACCCGACCAGATATGGCAGCAATATTCAATACACGGGCGGATGGTAGATTTGTATATGTGCAGAATAGTTCTGCCAACAATTTTCACCCTCTCATTAATATAGGTTACTTGCTGCTTCCTGCTATTCTTCTTGCCTAGAAATTGATTGTTGCTTTATGATACTAAATCTATGTTCTTTTTGTTTCTATTTTTCTTAAAACTTTTTGTGACTGACATGTTTGGTCTGTGGTTTATAAGATAAAAACAAAAGTGATAAAAATAAGTGAAGAAAAGATGGAGATGGGTAAGTTTAACATCAAGACTTAACATGTTCCAATGTGTTTATGTAAACTGTAACCACCATTTGCTGTATTTCTTCACCCCGCCCAATTTCTCTCTTTATATAAGAATGATTACAACAAAATAAAATTATTACTAATCTGAAGTTCTTTCTCAAAATGGAATGTCTCAAAGAATTTCTTCCATCTTCTCTTTTATGTGTGTATGCACACATACATGTATATATCAGCTTTCAGCACCATTTTTTTTAATGTACCATGTCCCTTCAAGATTTAGGCAATTGTGGCCCTCCATATCTTCCTCTAGATCTTTATAAATTTTGTCTTTTTTTATTTCTCCCAAATTCTGTTCTCGCATTTACTCAAGCCCATCAAGTATATTATGTGCTGCTTTTCTGTCCCTCTTTCCCTCAATCTGTACTGTGAGTATCAGATTTTCCAAGCCTTCCTTCCTCATTACATGCCCCATAAATTTCAACTCCTTTGTCCTTACGTTAAGTATGTTTTTTTCGTTTTTTTTTTTCTTAAAACCTTGTCATTGCTCACATGTTCTGTCCATGGTATCCTCAGCATCTTTCTGTAGAACCACATTTCTGTTGCTTCAAGCCTCTTCTTCATCTATGTTGACTTCATTGCTTACATGTTCAGTCCATGGTATTCTCAGCATCTTTCTGTAGAACCACATTTCTGTTGCTTCAAGTCTCTTCTTCATCTATGTTGACTTCATCATTGCTTACATGTTCAGTCCATGGTATTCTCAGCATCTTTCTGTAGAACCACATTTCTACTGTTTCAAGTCTCTTTTTCATCTTTAAGGGGGATTTGGTCATTTGGGGATTTTCACTGCCATATAAGAGGACAGATATCACATAAGTTTAGTACTCTTTTCTTTGTTTCTAACAAAGTTTAATTTTCTCTTGATACCTTGCTTAGCTTCTAGAATGCTTTGTTGACCATCCTAATGTGTTTTTTGATCTGTCATACATTCCATCTTCTGCTAGAACATTTTCTAGATATTTAAATTTCTGTACTTGTTTGATTTTAGTATCCATGATTTGTAATTTGCATTTTGGGCTTATCCTTTTGTTGACAACCTTGCAATTCGTTTTCTTGAAATTGTTTCGGTCTTTCTTCTCACTTTTCTTTGCTACCTTTTCGTAAGTGTTTTTGTAGTTTTAAGATTGTGGCTGCCAATAATTAATCCTGGTAGGACTTCTAGTTCTCTTAGAATTGCCATACTGTATACGTTGAATAAATCTCGTAAGACACATTCTTGTCTGTATATCATATTCTTTTTTTTTTTTTTTTGTATCTACTATAGTCAAGGAGTGAAAAATCAACATGATAGGGATTGTCAGTGGGTTAAGAGTTAATGCAAACTTTACTGACAATATTAAACTATTATATTCAGTGTTCAGCAAAATTTCACAATTTATCCCTGAAGAAGAAAAAAATTACTCATTCCAAAACCTTGCTTTTATATTCTCTTTCAGAATGCTATTTCAGAATATTGGAAACTAAGTGCTAAAGTCAGTAAGTTAAGTGCCATACATGATATATGCTTGGGCGATCATGTCCCTTTCGAGACATGACTGACTTGGCATGATTTTCTCACAGTAGTTTGCCATTACTTCTGCAGTAGACTGGTTGCCAAGCAAGGCTGTAGAACCCAAGCTGTCCTGCTGTTTAAATCATAGCTAGGGGGAGATGAGATAAATACCTTTCCCAAGTGTATTTGAACATAAGTGAATGCAATGAATTCAAGTACTGCTCACAAAAGAGTGTGGCAAGTTTTTTTTTTTTTTTATTTTTTATATATCACCCCGAGCAAGGCGGTAACGCCACTTATGTGCAGGGGGCTACGTATGAGTGAAAAGATTGGAAAAAAAGCCGGAAACCACATCCTGAACAGGGAACAAGGGATGTGCCTCTACACCTGTACAATAGACGTGGGTGGAGTCATTCAGATTTCTCAAATTTTTGGGTAGTATCCAATATAAATAGATAAACTAATGCCCATAGCCTAATGATGACAATAGAAAAGTAACAGTTACATAAAAATATTTAATATAGTTTAACAATGCACTTCTTCCCACAGTTGGAACATTTATACAGTGAAAATGTAAGATCAGAATTTAGGTAATAATTGTCAATTGATGTTCCTGACATTAAATTTGAAAAGACAGAAACTAAGAGAAAAAAAAAATTTTATTCAGAAAATCAGAATTAGTTAAATATCAGCGATGATGAATTTATTTTACTTAATTTCTTACAACAGTAAAAATTAACAAATTCTTCTGTTGTAAAGTATTTCTTTAATACAAGATATGAACAAATAGAACAACCCCACCCCACCCCACCCCACCTTATCTATTGAACTTTGTGCCTTTGAAATGCATTCTTCGTGACAATATACACTTGTTTTCTCAATGGTTGATCCTGGCTTGCAAGATGGCTTTTCCTGTTGACCAAGGTTAGTTTTGGCAAAAATGTTAGTGGTCAAAATAACATCTTTCATATCATTGTCCAACAGCTGGATGTCGGCTTGCTTTATTTTTTGACCAAACCCATCTTCATTGCCACTGAGACTTTGTTTCCATTGGTTCCTTGAAGGGAAATGTTTTCTGTCTTTTTATATTTGTCATTATTTGATTTTTGTCATGGATAGATATATATCCAAGTGAATAAGGAACAAAAAAAATATTAACAACGTTCAAGACATTAATTTAAAACAGTGCTCAATATAGAGATAGAGCTATGAATATTTATAAATTAACTGATGAGACATTGTCCTTTCAATGTCAAAACAAAATCTACACTTTGTAGTAGATTGCAATTTGTACGTGTTCTAAACTATAATTTATAATATTTATCTCTCTCTCTCTATATATATAGTAATTTTTTGATTAAAATGGTTTATAAAAGCATTATATCACTACACAAAAATTTTCATGTCAATACTGTTCTTGTTCAGGTGATATTTTAAGGAAATTGTTAAAATTATTTATAAAATATAAGATGAATTCATGGTTATTTAGTAACTGAATGGGTAGTAGTAGAAAAGGTATATATTTGTAGATGTGTCAATATTGTTCAATCAGAAATGAGCATAAGGTAACTATGGTGTTGAAGATTTGGGTTGTGAAAGGAAGCAGAATTGTCTAGTGTCAATTTTTAAAATTTTGTCTGGGTAAGATACATCGGGATTATACATTATTTAAATAGGTAAAAATTTAACAGCAGGTTTGTATTTTTTTTTTATAATTTGATTTTGTACACCTGAAAAAGAACAGTATTGTTTTAAAACCTGAAAATTTTTGTATAGTGATATATTTTTATAAACCATTGTAATAAAATAAATTACAATATTAAGCTCTATATCGAGCACTGTTTATAAAAGTAAGTGCTTGAACAGTGGGTTTTATTCAATCTGTTCTTTCACTTGAAATATATATATATATATATATATATAATTATTTGAAATGCACCTTTTGAGTCCGACAATGTCAAACTGTGAGATGACATTCTGACTTATGGTGAAAAGGTTACATTGGGTAAAAAGCTTGAGAATCACTGGACTATCAAGATAATCCTGAGGTGATCCTGAAATGGATTGATACAAATTGTTGGCTATTTACTTTGATTATGATAATAATTTTATATTGGTTTTTAAATTTGTCTTTTGTTAAAATCAGAATTTGTAGAATAATTTCTGTTTTTGAGAACAAGCCATTATTGTAGAACAATTTTGTCTTTATGAAATTTTCATTTTGTAAGATTTTTAAATGGATTTTTTTTTATCTGGCATTAAATCTTTATAACTATAAATGTTATTTATAGAAGATTTGGCACTCACAGACCATATTGAAAGCAAGAGGGACAATGGAAAGCTGCTCATAACCTACCTAATGAGCTTGTCTAAATGGCTGACAAAACAGGGTTTAGAAGAGATAGCATAAAGATAAACTTTACTAAGAGTTACAAAAAACAGGAAGATGTGGTGGGTCAGGATTTCCCACATCCTGAAGGGATCCAGCACATAGAAGACTAGATTAGCAAATGGTTTTCATGTTGAAATTTTTTTTAAATGTAACCATAAATTCTGTTATAACATCTTGTACTTCTTGCCTATAGAACTTCTATGTTCAAAGATGAAGAAAAAACTTGAGACAACAGAAAAGTGATTCTATAGAAGGATGTTAACAGTAGGTGATTGTGAGTGAGTTTTGTTTAATGGCATATCAATCTCTGTGGGTTATTTAATGCCAAAAAGGTAGGGCTTTAAGGTATGTTTTTTTAATGTTCAGTTATAGTGAGAAAGTTGATTTAGTCACATTTGATTAATTTTTTTTCTTTGTTTTAATTATTTTAAAAACTGAAGATGTCTTCTAGTTTGGTATTCAAAAATGTATTATAGCAACTTTTTTTCCTTCAAAAATGTGTTATGGTAATAATTTTTTTTTTTCTTTTTTTAAAAAATGTATTGTTGGTAATATTTTTTTTCCTTCAAAAATGTATATTTTTTTCTATAAAAGTCTATTTTCATGCTTTCATAGTG
This sequence comes from Ascarosepion bandense, assembly GCA_037127315.1. NCBI lineage: Eukaryota > Metazoa > Mollusca > Cephalopoda > Sepiida > Sepiidae > Ascarosepion > Ascarosepion bandense. The sequence continues at coordinate 1,839,703 of JBBBDQ010001474.1, forward strand.
TTTTAACCCCAGTTTGCCGGTTAACTATTTGCCCATAGCACCCTAACAGGTGCTACCACTCCGGGTTAGGGTAGATCTGGGAATAAGAGCAATTAAGGTCTTTCAATGCTCCACATAATGGATGCAATTTGTCATACCCAGGACCAGATGTTAACAGTAACATGATTTTAGAGAAAATGGAAACAAAAATGGACACTTAGAATCAGAAAGAGATAATAGAAATTAGGGCACATAAAGAAAGAAGGCCTAGAAAATTTGATACTCAAAAGATATTGAAAGCAGGAAGGACAGGCAAAAGCTAACAAGCTCAGGTAAATAGCTGGCAGAATGGGGATTAGGAGAGATAACAAAAAACAGACTTTACTAAAATCTTTGAAGGCTAGAAATTGTGGAGAGCCATGCTTGTTCACATTTTGAAGGGACACAGTACATAGAAAGTTGAGGATTTATTCATAAATGTACATTCTTCAAACATTTCCTTCACACATAATTACTTTTATATATATATATATATATATAATCATATCACCTCAAGAAAGGCACCCTATTGGCACTGTTTTGCAGGGGGTTACATAGGAGGAAAGTTATGAGAAAGTAACTGGTTATAAGGGGTGTCAGGAAGTGGGCAAGAGAAGGATGAGAATACTGATGAGAGTGGAGTGGACGGAGAAAGGAGCATGAGGGAGAGAGGATGAAGGTTAGTGAGTTAGATGACTATTGACTTAACATTGAAATTTTTGGAGACTATAGCTGTCAGGAAAGCAAGAAAATGGAAGGAAATTCTACAGGCGGGATGTGCGAGAAAATTACGTCAATGATTCTCAACTGTCCTGCTGTAGCACACTAGTATGAAATCTAGTCACAGCATGTATACGATTTTATTTCATAATATTTAAATGCAAACCTTTTAAAAATCTTGCCAAGTGTGCCATGATATTTTCATTTGTTCTTAGGTGTGCTCATACTTAAAAGTTTAAGAAACATCAACTTACCTCATTCTAAAATTGTTGTTTCCTTATACATTTGAGCAAGTGCTTTCTTTACTGTTTTCATTTGTTTGATTTTTTTTGCTGTCTGATGTTTTTTTCTTTTTTTCTCTTTTTTTCTTTTTTTTCTCTTTTTTTCTCTTTTTTTCTCTTTTTTTTCTCTTTTTTTCTCTTTTTTTCTCTTTTTTTCTCTTTTTTTCTCTTTTTTTGTCTTTTTTTCTCTTTTTTTCTTTTTTTCTTTTTCTTTTCTTTTCTTTTTTCTTTTTCTTTTTCTTCTCTTTTCTCTTTTCTTTTCTCTTTTCTTTTCTTTTCTTTCTTTTCTCTTTTCTTTTCTTTTCTTTTCTTTTCTTCTTTTCTTTTCTTTTCTTTTCTTTTCTTCTTTTCTTTTCTTTTCTTTCTTTTCTCTTCTTTTCTTTTCTTTCTTTTCTTTCTTCTTTTCTTTCTTTCTTTCTTTTCTTTCTTTTCTTTTCTTTCTTTCTTTTCTTTCTTTCTTTTCTTTCTTTCTCTCTCTTTCTTTCTTTCTCTCTCTCTTTCTCTTTCTCTCTTTCTCTCTTTCTCTCTCTCTCTCTTCTCTCTTCTCTCTCTTTTCTCTTCTCTCTCTTCTCTCTTCTCTCTCTTCTTTTCTCTTCTCTCTCTTCTTTTCTCTTCTTTCTCTCTCTTCTTTTCTCTTCTTTCTCTCTCTTTCTCTCTTTTTTTCTCTTTCTCTTACCAATCAAGCAAGGCAGAACTAGCACTAGTACATAGGGAGTTACATAGTAGGAGAGTGAAGAGAGAGAACAAGTCACAGTAGGTGAGAATGGGTAAGAGAAGGACAGGTACATTGATGTAAAGAGAGCTGCATGAGAGCAAAGTTTAAAGTGAGACGGTGGATGGAAATCAGTCTCCAGGAAGAAGCTGTAGAGTAGAAGTTGTGGTTACACTCGATTGTTTTCACAGTAAAAGAGTGGGACCTTGTTACCAGTCAAGTAACTTGAATAAATTCATATAGGGGACACTAAAGAGCTAAGCTTGTTGAAGCAGAATCCATGAAAATATTTGTAGAAGAGACAGAAGGAAGCCATATCTCGTTGTTGAGAGAGAGACTTGAATCTGGCCGCCAGATCAGGATCAACTACTTTGCAGATTCTTCTTTGGGTCATGTCAAGAACCCCAAGGTGAAAAGCAGGGGCACCCGAACAGATATGACAGCAGTATTCAATGCCTGGGCGGATGGTAGATTTGTAAATGTGCATGATGGATTCAGAAGAGAACTTCCTGGCTCAACACAGGGACCCAACCTTCTTAGCAGTAGATTTAGCTGTAAATTCAATGTAATTGTTTCACTTAAGGTCAACTGAGTTCAAATTCCAGTTGAATTCATTGCATTCACTTACGTGCAAATACCCTTGGGGAAAGGTATTAATCCGTCTCTTCCTTCCAGTTATGGGTTAAATAACAGGACAGATTGGGTTCTATAGCCTTGGCTGGCAGCCAGTCTACCGCAGAAAGCAATGGCAACCTACTGCGGGATAATCTTCTGCCCAGTCAGTCATGTCTCTTTCGAGACATGATCGCCCAAGCGTGTTTCACGTATGGCACTTAACTGACAAGGTCAGCTGAGAGTGAGACTGAGGAGGCATAGTGTATTGCTCTCAGGGGGACTAGCATAATCCATGCTGATGGCGGGGGTAGAAAAGATTGTCTATGGTGGTTAAAGAATAGCAGCTTTGTTTTGTAAGCATTAAAGTTTATGAGCCATTTTTTTTACCCCAGTCTACCACTGACCTGAGCTCTTTTTTGAGAGCAGCAACAAGCTTTATTTTGAAAATATCT
>JBBBDQ010001474.1:1847500-1892500 GCA_037127315.1 Ascarosepion bandense
TTTCTATTTTTTCTTTTCTATTTTTTCTTTTCTATTTTTTCTTTTCTATTTTTTCTTTTCTATTTTTTCTTTTCTATTTTTTCTTTTCTAAAATTGGACCACTCCTTCTATAACCCGATTGTTTTTGTTTATTACTGATATTTATTGGGGGTACCTCGACACAAAACCTAGCTAAGAACACTCGCAGATGCTTATAGTACAACTAAATTTTCAAGAAAATTGGTTCAGCCGTTTTGGAGTCTATAGGTAACGGGGAGAGAGACACACACACACAAAGTTCCATTTATAAATAAGTTTAGATATCCTCCTGGTATCAGTTTAAACTGACATTCTTTTTTCCATATTGTAACCATTTTACTTAAAGTTGGTATTTTCTTGACTTTTTTCAAACATATTTTCTTGACTTTTTTTCAAACATATTTTCTTGACTTTTTTCAAACATATTTTCTTGACTTTTTTCAAACATATTTTCTTGACTTTTTTCAAACATATTTTCTTGACTTTTTTCAAACATATTTTCTTGACTTTTTTCAAACATATTTTCTTGACTTTTTTCAAACATATTTTCTTGACTTTTTTTTCAAACATATTTTCTTGACTTTTTTCAAACATATTTTCTTGACTTTTTTCAAACATATTTTCTTGACTTTTTTCAAACATATTTTCTTGACTTTTTTCAAACATATTTTCTTGACTTTTTTCAAACATATTTTCTTGACTTTTTTTCAAACATATTTTCTTGACTTTTTTCAAACATATTTTCTTGACTTTTTTCAAACATATTTTCTTGACTTTTTTCAAACATATTTTCTTGACTTTTTTCAAACATATTTTCTTGACTTTTTTCAAACATATTTTCTTGACTTTTTTCAAACATATTTTCTTGACTTTTTTCAAACATATTTTCTTGACTTTTTTCAAACATATTTTCTTGACTTTTTTCAAACATATTTTCTTGACTTTTTTCAAACATATTTTCTTGACTTTTTTCAAACATATTTTCTTGACTTTTTTCAAACATATTTTCTTGACTTTTTTCAAACATATTTTCTTGACTTTTTTCAAACATATTTTCTTGACTTTTTTCAAACATATTTTCTTGACTTTTTTCAAACATATTTCAGTGAAATTTTCACCTTCAAAAATTAGTCTAGATACATAGATTAGCTATGAAGGCATGAGCTTACACTGCTACTCAGTCAAAAGATATGGGTTAAAGTATTTTTCTTTTTGTCTAGTTTAAACAAAAACAAAATTGTTTGCTTTTAGGAAACTAGAAATAGATTAATTCATTTGAATATTACAACATCTGAAAGTCAAGGTTAGAAATTGATCTTAAGTGAAAAGAAACAGTCCCTAGTCAATATGATGTATTTTTATAATTACTACTGCTGAAAATGGCAACTGTGATTCCAAAAAGCCTTTATCAGATGATGGATCTTGGTGTTGGGCATAGTTTGATGGTTGAAACATTTCTTTTAACCCAGGGTGCCACAATATCTTATGTTACCAGGTTTTTTTTTTTTTTTTTAGAATACTTGATTCATTCAAATAAATGCTGCCTTAACCCAATGTTGGAATCTCTTCAGAGATTTCCTTTTATCTGATGTAAAGATTTCACGTTTACTCAGGTGTACTGAAATGGTGTCTGCAGTGAAACTGATAAGAACTGTCTTGTCTGTTCTTGTTGCCAATTTTATTTATTTCTCGGTTTAGTGTTGGTAGTTCACTTCTCACTTGATGCATCAATGTTATGGGTGAAGTGAAACTTTTTACATCTACAAGAAAAGATTCTCCTTTCTGATATTTTTACTTGAGAAATTTACTTATACTTGGTCAACTTGTTTTTCTGTGTTTTTTGTTTTTATATATTTTTTTCTGAATTCATTTTTCTTCTGTTTATTTTATTTTATTTTGTTTCATCTTTTTTTTTTTTGGTTTGGTTTTCCATATTTAAATTATTTTGCTCTGTTTAATAACATTTCTATTTTTGTTTTATTTCAGGTAAGTTGGTTTATGTTCCTTTGATCTCCAACTTTGGCATAAAAAGGTAAGGGAAACTTTTTAAATTTTGATGCAGCTGACCTAACAGTTTTGTGTGTTCTATGCACCACAATAAGTAAAACATTACAATATTCAAAAACATCATTTTTGTCAAAGGGAAAAAAAAATTGTTTTTATTACAAAAAAAAAAAAATTTATTGCATCCATTTAACAAAGAAAATCATCCATGATTTAACACTTTCTGATTTGCTTATGTGGAATATAAGGTAGGTGCTGCAAAATTCTCAGCTTGACACACTTTACAAAATATAACTTTGGAAGGACTTTTTGGTTAGGTTTATAGCTTTCAACATCATCTTTTGTATATATATATATATATATATATATACATACACACACACACACAGTTTATTTGTTCGAACAATATTCTTAATCGGTACTCATATTTGAGTAGATATTCTGTTTTTAATTAAACGAATATATATCTCTACCGACCTGAATAATTTTTGAGAAATTTTGTTAGTTGAATGTGTGTCATTTGACAGGATTTGTACCTCAACATCATATGAGGCATCGGATCAATTGATGGCTTTCCATATGTTGTTAGGGATTGCAGGTTTAAATCCTGCTGAATGATACATTTTCCTAACAAAATTTTGAAAAAAATATTCAGGCCTGTGTGTGTGCTTTTTATATATATATATATATATATATATATATACACGCACAAACACACACACACACACACTTTGTAATTAAAAACAATATCTACTCAAATACAAGTATCAATTAAAAATAATGTTCAAACAAATATATTTGTTAATCAATTTTTTTAATCTTTAGAACTTTTCGTCACACACTGTTTTGCCAATTTAAAGCCCAAGTGCTACTCAAGGTAGAGGGTTACTATGTGGTAATGTATTAGCATAAGAAAAGGCTATAATTGAAATTCAACTGATTATGCAAGAAAAATAACTGTTAATCCTAGAGTTGAATAGATCAAGATTGTAGTGATTTAGGAAGCATTCTCTCAGGAGTCTGTTCCGCAATTTTTGATCATTCATTTATTTTCAAGAGCCAATGTGGCACCTGTGGTAATTAGAATACCAGGATGTGGACAAAAGAATTCTAACTGCCACATGGGCACCATATTGGTTATAAAAAATGGCAGTTACATTTAATTATTTCGACGGTAAAAGGGTGGGACCTTAATGCCAATCTAGTAGCATGAGTAAATACGGGTGGTTGGAGTACAGGGGTGGGGAGAGCTCACTAGAGCAGTTGCCTTGAATATACTTGCAGAAAAGACAGGGAAGCCACATCACATCAGCAAGAAAGTGACTGAAGGAGGGGTAGGGGTGTGTGTGTGTGTGTGTGTGTGTGTGTGTGTGTGTGTGTGTATATATATATATATATATTTAATGTATGGAGGTAGCAGTTAATTTTCTAAACATATACTGTTAAATATAACAGACAATGAATGTCTATTATGTTTAATCATGAGCTGCTCTAAACATCGTATTTTGGCTTTAATTTCAGGTGAAAATAAAGGCAAAAATTCTCCAACATTTAGATAATTTTTTTTTAAGTTGGTTCTAAGCAGTGTGATGTCATAGAACCGCATTACAAATTTACGAACTATGTTTGCTATTTGGTAACTGTTGTTGTTGCTTAGCAAAGTTTTATGTCAACACAAAAGCGTCTTTGAGGGTGGATATTTTTATGTTAACGTCCTTGTAACCTCTCTGAAGATGGCTCATGTGAACCGAAAGCTTAGAACCAACTTAAATCATCCAAATGTTGGAGAAGTTTTGTCTTTATTTTCACCTGAAATTAAAGCCAAAATACGGTGTTTAGAACAGCTCATGATTAAACATAATAGGCATTCATTGTCTCTTATATTTAACAATATATATATATATATAATTTTAGTGGGTTACCATATTTGATTAGATGCTCAGTTTTTTGGGGTTCATTTTTTTTTTTTTTTTTTTTTTTTTTTTTGCCCACCTCACACTGAGGATTCACACTGGCATCCACCTTTGCAGGAAAAAAAAAACACCATCTGATCTGGCATGTTTTTACTGCTCGGCTATGGAGTGCTTCAGTCAAGCAAGATTCTATTCACCTTTACTGCACGTTCACTTGTTCAGGTTTTCTTGAAAGTTGTATCTGCTTAGTTTTGTATCTGAAATGTAAACAAAGCAATTTCTAAAGAAATAATGGATGTTATTAAACACTTTTATTACTTTTAGGTAGGTACACAAAGTAAAAATGCTATTTAAATTAAATGGAGTCTTTACTCAAATATATAGATCCACTAAAAAATAACATTTAAAGTAATATATGTGGGCTTAGTAATTTCTAGGAAATCAATGAATGTTTATCCAAAACTAGAATTTTTTTTTTCTGACACCCTGATGCATGTTGCACTCCTGAACTTTGTGAATTTTTTTTTCCAGCCAACCATGCATTGTATTGTTTATATCGCTGTCAGTTAAGTGCCATACGTGATAGATGTGCAGGTGATCTTTTTGAAATACACCTGAGTATTTTGCTTACTGAAAATAGTAAATTTAATCATTTAGTTTTTAAGTAAAACTAAAATGAAAAATTCAATTTAAAATTTAGATATAAAAAATGAGTGAAAGTACCTACTAAACATGGAGGCCTACATTAAATACCTTGAGAAGGTCGTACTGTCTTGGGTTCAGAGGATGCCTTCTGGGAGACCCTATATCTCTTAATAGGACTCTGCACTATGCCACACAAGTAGTAGAACCCAGTTATGGCTATCAGACTGTATTTCTAACTAAATCACTCCTTTCATTTGGTCACCTAACTCTCCAGACTGTAAACCTCCTTGTTATTATGTATGGGTCACAACTGAGCGAGACTGTTGTAGAAGATTCTGAAGCTGTCTGGAGGTTGTGGTTGCAGTAAATGATGATTTTATTGTATAAATTTACTCTTTAGTATTTTGAGATATTTTTGTGTAATTTTGGTAAATATGTCGAGATGTCAGTGTTTTTATTTTTTCTTAATTTAGATGACAATTCAGCCATCTCACTTCATATATATTTGAAATGAATATGAGTAATGATTTTTTAAAAATATATGTTGATGTAATTATGTATTTGCTTTTTTAAACAGAATCAGCTTAAATAAAATACAAAAAAAGAATTTTTAGATGCTTTGTACATTATAAAAATAATGTCAAGACTTTGATTTAAATAATAAAAATAAGTTATTCGTATAAATAAGTAAAATAGTGAAAATTTACTAGAAGTTTATAGTCATTATGTAAAGTGTTATCTTTACATATTAATTTTTTTTTGACTTGTGGTCAATAGGTGGTCCAACGTAAATCTGTGTATGAGAAATCAAGTAGTTTCATATTCACTTTGGTCTAAAAAAAATTACAAACTTGCTTATTTAAGAAAATGACTTGTTTGGAATTTTTATGCAGATTTGGAATTTAATCTTTATTTTTCTGAATATAATCTCATTCCCCCCTCCCCCCATCTTCCAGTTTACACTCTCAAGTTTTGAACAGTAGAGGTTTATCCCTTATTTCAGATCAGGTTTTCAGTTCCTTTTAATGTATTTTCATTCTCTTTCACTCCAGTATCCTCATGTGTCTTAGTGGTGATCTTGCTATATATATATATATATATATATATATATATATATATATATATATATATTTTGTTAAGTGTAACAAAAGAAAAACAATGATTGACCAAAACTCAGAATTAAAAATCACATACAAAACTTACAATTTTTTGCATTCAAAACAGAAAACAGTTTACTACTGGCAAAGTGACGGGTAAGTGTTACGAAGGGGAAGGAAGGTGTCGAATATCTTTACCCAGTTAAGATAGTAAAGAAGTTTAAGTGCTATACTTCTAGGAAATCCTCAAATGTATTTATAAAGATTAATTATTTGTTTGGTCAATGAAAGAGTCAAATATCTATTTACCCATATAGTTCCATGTGGTTCTCTTTCAGGTTTTAGTTGTTTGGCAACTTTTCTAAGAGATTCTTTTGGCTGGATGCACAGATCCAGGAATTGGGCGGAGTTGATAATGTCAGCAAATCCTGTTAACAACTGACTACTCTCTTCCCAAAACCTATTTTTATAGGGGCTAACACCTAATTTGCATATTCTAGAATCCTTTAGAATTCTCTCAATTTTACTGGAACTTTCTTGGACATTCTAGCATCTTCTAAACGTTCTTTTTTCTAATTTCCTTATTTTCACGACTACTTAATGAATTAAAACTTTTTTGTAATAACAAGTAGGACTCAGTAGAATCCCTTACTACAACTTTTTAGACATTATTATTATATATAAGTGCATCCACGTAACAATAAAGGTACCTCACTATAAGGAAGGTACTATAACTATATATCAAACAATTTTCTCTTACCATCAACCTACAGTGGAAATAGTTTTGAAATTTAAGAATAAAAGACTCTATGATGCCCATCTGTGTGCATCATGTGATATCTTTAAAGAATGCTCCTTTTCAAAAACACAAAAATTATGTTAGTCAAAACATGAGGATAAAATAATATCAGAAAAATAACAACCTTGAAAATGGCCAGTGAAGTGGTGAAAGCACTTGGAAAGTCACAAATTATGGAACATTTTATCACTCCTTATCTCTAGCAAAAGGAGACATGTTAGAATACTAGAGAAATTAAATAAAAAAATCAATAAAATTTTCCTTGTCAATTGTTTTTAATGAAATTAAAAAAAAACAAGATTACTGGCCAAATATACATTTTTACATATAGTCATTTAATTGCTTAAGTTTTGGACTCGATTAAATTAGACCAATACACAGTTGTATTAAAATGTGTTCAATACAATTATATTGTAGAACTTTTGAATATTTTTCATTTGTAAACGAGTTATATGATGCAACCCAGGTTATTTACAATAGTTATTGTAAATCATCTGAAGACACCAGATGGTAGAAACCTGGGTTGTGTAATATAACTTCTTTACAAATGAAAAATATATATATTTCTTAAGCTGTAGCAACTAATATATTTTCATTGTTTTTCGAATTTTTTTTTTTTATCACGTTGTGACAAGGAATAACAGTCATGACTAACTTGTATCTTACAATTTTTATATTAGTTTTTTTAATTTTATTTTTTTTAATTTTATTTTTTTAATTTTATTTTTTTATAGTTCTCTAAATACAAGGTCTAAATGCAACAAGGTAGAGGGTTACTGAATAAAGATGTAAGGGTCTATAGAATGGGATCAAAGATTGAATATTATGAGAATATGTAGGATAGTGGCTGACTCTCAACATGAAGATATTAAGATTAGTGATCAAGGAAGAATCACCTCAGGAGTCTGTTCCACAGTTCTTGGGAGGAAGTTTTCTGAGTGGCATCAATAGAATATAAGTTGACTTGGTTTACATGGCCTTGAAGATCCCAGCTGTGAAGGTCTGGACTCGTGGATGTAATTTTCTCAAACATTTTCCATGAAAATAATGGCAAGAGGCTAGCAACATTTTTTTGTGTATGAGAAAGGGGTTGCAGGGTGGAAAACAAGCAATGACAAGACAGTGCAAATGCTCTTGAATTCCATCAAGGTTGAAAAGTGAGGATTGGACAGTTCCAGCCCAAATATGATAGCAATACTCCGTTTTTGGTCTGATGTGAGATAGAGCATGGTTGGAAGAGTTGAGTACTTTCTAGAGCAGTACAAGGAACTGAAACTTTTACTCCCCCACCACTTTCTTTAGCAATGAATTGTATATAAGGGTTCCACTTGAAATCTAGTGTCAACTTGCATCTAGGCAGTGTACCTCATTGAGAGTACCTCCATTTACCATGATAGTAGGGCCTGCTCTGAGATGCTAAAATGATGAAATTTTTGTAACTATTAATTTTAAAAAATTCAAAGGAATTTTAGATATTTCTAAAATCTGTTGTTTTATGCTTGTTGCAAATTTTATTTCCATAAATTTGTTGTCCTAATTTTTTAAAATTTCAAATTAGAAATTAAAAATAAAAATGCTGCAATAATTTTTGTAGAATTTAAAAAAAAAAAAAGAGGAAATAAATTATATCCATTTTTTTTTTCTTAATTAAAGATTTGAAAGGAAAAATAGGTGTTAATGAGATTAAATTAAAAAACAAAAACAAGAAGTTTTGAGTGATGTTCTGATACTTTCTTTTTCTTTTAATTTTATCTGATTTCATATTCAGGATTTTTTTTTCTTTAAGAATTAAAACAAGTAACATCAGAAAGACATGAAGTTTCTGGGTTACATAATAAGGAGGGCTTGGAGAATCTGATACTCACAAGGGGGATAAAGAGAAAGAGATATGGGAGGGAAACAGCATGTAACATACTTGGTCTTAAGCAAATGGGTGGTAGAGCAGGTTTTGAGAGAAGAAATAAGACAATATATTAAGAGCTACGAAAGACAGAAAGATATGATCACCTATATTCTGAAGGGACATGGCACATAAATGAAAACTAGCAGCATACTTGATAATATACAAAAAAGTCTGATGTTTACACACAATACACTAGGAACAGAATTTTTACATGGTAACTGGTACAACTAGTTAGATTTGACCTAATTACATTTCGTTTTGATTCTAGAGCAACATTTCTCAGCCTTGCATTACCCTTAAAATAAATGACGTCTCAAGGAACCTCTGCACAAAAACAAAAATATTTGTAATATTTTTCCCATTTTATTTTCATTGTAATTCATGTGGTGGATATAAAAATATATTTTTTTGAATAACTGGTTTAAGGAAAGATGAATACTACTTTATCAAATTTTCAACGGTAAAAATGTGACTTATGTAATATTACATTTGCCATAAAAAAACTCTTGTAAAAAATCAGGTCACTTGCTGACAAAAAAGGAAAAGGTTTTTAACATAAATTCTGAATGTGTTAGCATTTAAAATTTTTTTTAAATAAATCAAAAAAATACTTTGATCTTCCTTTTAATAATAACATAAACATTTTAATAATAACATAAACATTTTAATAATAACATAAACATTTTAATAATAACATAAACATTTTAATAATAACATAAACATTTTAATAACATCATGCTATGCTTTTTTTTTTATTCAGTGAATGAGTGAAAGTACTTAAGTGAATATTTATACAGTGACATTGAATAGACATCACTAGATATAGTCTCAATGGTTACATTTTTTAATAACATAATAGGTTAGATGGGATGATGCATATATTACAATAAGAAAGAATATATTGTGCCTGTTTAGTAATATTATGTATATGAAATTAAATAAAAAGTCAAAAGTGCATTAGCATATATCACTTGTTCTAGTGGAACCCTTAGGGGCTTTTTGTGGAACCTTAGGGTTCTGGGGGACCTTGGTTAAGAAATATTAATGTTAGATTAAAATTAGTCCTGATTATTTCATCAAATTTTATAAACTTTTAAAATAATTTTTCTTTGAAAAAAAAAAAAAAAAAATGTCAATTTTTTGAATATGAGATCGAGTTAAAAAGAAAAGGCAAAAAATCAGCTAATTATAAAATTATGATTAATCAAATTATTTTATAGAGAAGTGTGCATGTTGGATTTAATTTTCAAATCTTTCAGTTGATGGCCTTGGATGGGATTTGCCCTGGGGCTTGTATTCTCAGTGAAATGACCTTCACCTTTTTCTTAAAAGCTCTTCATCCACCATCACCACTTCAGTACTTTTTCCCTGCCTCTCATTTGATGCTGTGAAATTGGTCAGCTGGGAATGTAGATATCTGAAGAATTTAAAACTTCCTATTTAAAAATATTGTTATTGGTTAGCTGAGACTGTGGGATATCATTATCATGGCTCAGCAAATGCAAACACATTTTGTTCTTCATTTTACTACTATTGATTATTTACTATGATAGTAAATTAGTGGATAATGTGATGGTTTTCAGCAGGATAAGTGGAATTGGCATGCCGAGTTCAAATTCCAGGCTAGTCTTTTTCTTTTTTTAATTATTTTTTTTTTTTTTAATTTATTTACTGTTTTCATCCCAAACAAGGCAATAATTTTGTTCTTTGTAGTGTTATTGATTATTTACCATGATTGTAAATCTGTGTGTAATGGTTTTCAGCTGGAGAAGTGGAACTGGCATGCCGAGTTCAAATTTCAGGCTAGTCTGTTGTTTGTTTTTTTTATTTATTTTTAAAATTTTTATTTTTATCTATTTAAGAATCATTTCATCCCAAACAAGGCAATAATTTTGTTCTTTGTTTTACTATTATTGATTTATTTTGATAGTAAATCTCTGTGTAATGTAATGGTTTTCAGTAGGACAAATGGAATTAACATGCTAAGTTCAAATTCCAAGCTAGTCTTTTTTTTTTTTTTGTTTTATAATTATTTCATCCCAAACAAGGCAATAAAGCCACTAAGATACAAGGAATTACTGAGTGTGAGAGAATAAAAAAAATAATGAAAAACATTAAAGAGAGAACAAAGGCACAAAAATCAAATCAGAAGATAATGATTGAATTTATCTATACATCTGAGATTAGGTAGTATTTACACTATTTACATTATTCGTCTTCAAATCCACATGGCTCAGTAGATATAAACATTGGTTAGTTCCAGTGACTTGACCCAAAGAATTGTGAGTTAAATACCAGGCTATAGCAGTGGTGAACAGATAAATTAAAGGGATATAAATACATTGCTACTGAAGAGGCATTACACATGGAACGAGAATGATGTACCTCAGTGATTGTAATAAAGGGTTTGGTTTGAAATTCTTAGCACTTGAAGAAGGCTGGTGCGTACAGCAGCCGAAACATTGTAAACATTGCAGTAAAGATGAGGACAATAGTCTGAATAATGTAAATAGTGTATAATGATTGTATTTAAATTTTTGAAAATCAAACTTGACTTGAAAGCAAGAAAACAGAAGAAAGTTTCTTAAGTAAGAAGTGTGAGATAAACTGTTAGCATTTAGTTACATTTAGTTACTGTTAGCATTTAGTTACATTTAGTTACTGTTAGCATTTAGTTACATTTAGTTACTGTTAGCATTTAGTTACATTTAGTTACTGTTAGCATTTAGTTACATTTAGTTACTGTTAGCATTTAGTTACATTTAGTTACTGTTAGCATTTAGTTACATTTAGTTACTGTTAGCATTTAGTTACATTTAGTTACTGTTAGCATTTAGTTACATTTAGTTACTGTTAGCATTTAGTTACATTTAGCAATTGTAACTGAAAAATGAGACCTAGCTGCCAATGTAGTACTGCACTTACATTTGAGGTACCGAAAAGGAAAGCTTAATAACCATGAAAGTATTTATAAATAAAAGGCACTGGGGAAACTATGTTGCTGCAATGGTGAAAGTGATTGAAGCCAAGATTTCATGTTGCATGACCTTGTAGATTCTTCTTTGGACTTCATCAAGAATCTCAGCATACATAATAGAATCACCAGAATGTGGGAAAGGCATGAATCTCTCTCTCCTTCTCCAGCTGTTGATTATATAGTAGGGTAGACTGAGCTTTCAAACATTGGGTGGTACTAGTCTAAAATAAGGAAAACTTTGTATTCCAAACCATGGAGAATGCAACAGAAAACCACTCAAACTATTTTCCCCAAGAAAGCATGGTATTTCATAGATAAGTAAAAGGACTTTGTGGAGAGCCATGGTTACCTATATCCTAAAGGAACATAGCATTAAAAGACATTATCTATTCCTAAACTACTTTGTGAAATTTCTGTAGCTGCTTGAGTTTTGACATTCCCAATATGTGGCTTACATTTTGGGTTGTCTCTTTTGTTGACAACTGTACAGTGTCTTACATTTAATACTTGCTATTAATAATTTTTGCTAGTTTAAAAAAAAAAGAAAAAAAAAAGCCCTTTGACCTAGATTGGTTTGGATTGTGGCCTTTGGTGTGGAGTTATATTTTTTGTTTGTTTACAGTAACATGCCAAATTGCATTTTTTACTCATGGATAACTTTCCTAGTAAGAGATTGTACTTGAAAAAATAAAGTGTGTGTGTATGAGATATATATATATATATACACACACGCACGCTTAATTGGTCTCTGGATTACTCAGGTGCGCATCATTGATTAACTATGATTATTAGGTATTTTACTTGTATTAGACAACTAAAGAGAAAATGATTTGTTATAAATGAGGAAGAAATTTCTATTGAATTAATCTGTAGAAGAAAAAAAAGCTGTTGGAGATAGATACTACGACAAATGAATAGATCTGAACACAATACGAATGAATGAATGAATGAAAGAAAGAAAAGAAAAGGAAAAAGCCAATAAATAAGAAATAGGTGAAAAAAAAAATTAATGTAAATAATGAATCTGGTGGAAAAAAAAATAGGAGGATGAAAGAGTGAAAGAAAACATTGATCAAAAGTGAAAAAAATCTTTGAAAGAAAGAAAAAAATAAAGAATTCAATAAAATGAAGTTGACCAAAAAGAAAGAAGCTGGTAAATGAAATCGTGAAAATAAAGAAATCAGGAAGAATCAATAAAAGAAGCTTGTGAAAAGGAAGTTAAGATACAATGACAAATGAATAACTATGAACACAATACAAAAGAGGATAATTAATAAGAAATTAGTGAAAAATGCTATATTTATTGGAGTAGATAGACTAAACTATTGCCTGATCCACACTCCACCCACATCTATTGAACAGGTGAAGAGGCTCATCCCTTGTTTCCTGTTTAGGATGCAGTTTCCGGTTTTCTCTTTTCCAATCTTCTCACTCTTTTTTTTTTTTTTTTTTTTTCAATTGGAGTAGATAGATTAAACTATCGCCCGGCTCACACTCCACCCTCGTCTATTGAACAGGTGAAGAGGCTCATCCCTTGTTCCCTGTTTAGGATGTGGTTTCCAGCTTTCTCTTTTCTAATCTTTTCACTCCTATGTAGCCCCCAGCACATCAGTGGCGTTACCACCTTGCTCGGGGTGATATGATTAAAAAAAAAAAAATTCTGCCACATATGGTTTGGCATTCTATTTAGAGATTTTTGATTATGTTCTAAAGAACCTGCAATATTATTGGTTCTGACCTGGTGCCTCAGCTTTAGTCACTTTCCCACCACCATAAAGTTGCTTACCTGTTCACTTAACATGTAACTTTTCTAAAACTACTTTCATGATAATTGTTCAAATGAGTTCTTTGCTATGGCACCTAAATATTATCAATTTAAGCACAGTACTAGATTAGCTACTCTCTCATCAATTTACAATTAAAACTGCAAGAAAACCGAATGTATAATCATCAGTAAAAAAGGCAGCCCAATATGCCAAATACAAATCGGGGATACTAAAATCAAGCAGATACCAAAATTTAAATACCTGGGAGGTGTTATAACAGAAGATGGAAAGTGCGACACAGAGAACCGAAGGTGAATTGGCATGGTGAAGGAAGTGTTCCAGAAGTTGAGTAAGGTATTAAGAAACAGGACAATTTCGCTAGAAATAAAGAAGAGAGTACTGGATTGCTATGTGATGTCAGTTCTTCAATATGGCAGTGAATGTTGGACAATATCATCAAAGATGAAGGAAAAACTTGAAGCAACTGTGGAAATGTGGTTTTACAGAAGGATGCTGCGAATATCATGGATTGAGCATATGAGCAATGATGAGGTTTTGAAAATGATGGAAACGAAAAGGAAATTAATACTGAGCATCAGGAAGAGACAGCTGAAGTTCTTGGGACATGCAATGAGGAAGGAGGGCTTGGAGAACCTGATACTAACAGGCCAGACAGAGGGAAAAAGAGACAGGGGAAAGCAACGGATAACATATTTGAAGGACCTGATCAGGTGATGGAACGAGGATTGCATGGTGTAACAGGAGAAGGCGTGCTAAGAGCCACCAGGGATAGGGAGACGTGGAAAGCCATGATCGCCTACGTCGTGAAAGGACAGGGCACATAGAAGATGATGTAATTGTGAGTCCTATGCTAACAGTTTCTTTTTTCTTACTTTTCACCTGTGGAATTCTCTTCCGGCTCCATTTGATTTTCATAAATTTAAATGCAATGTCGGTTATTATCTACTGCTGTCCTGATTTTTATTGTTCTCATTCCTTAATAATTTTTCTCGATTTTCTCATCCTTTTACACTCAGTAACCCCTTGTATTTTAGCAGTTTTACTGCCTAGCATTTTAAGAAATATTTGGTGTGAAGGAAGATTAAAGAAAACTGGTTAAGAGAAGTTAAAGATAAAGAATTGACACTATTTACATTTTTCGGACTGTTGTCTTCATGTTTCATATTTATTGCTACGTTTACAACATTTTGGCCATTGTATGCTTTGGCCTTCTTTAGGTGCGAGGTATTTCAAACTGAACCCTTTATCTATCCAGTGGGCCTGTGTCCTTGAGGACTCATGGCCCAGTAGATAGAGGAATTGGTTAGTGCCAGTGACTTGACCCAGTGTTAGGAGTTCAATACCAGGCTACAGCAGTGATGAACAAATAACTTAGAGAGTTGAGTTAAAAGAAGATAACTACATGGTGACTGGAAGTGGCATCACACATGGAATGAGAATTATATACCCCAGTGATTAAAATACAGGATTTACTTTGAAATTCCTAGCACCTAAAGGCCAGAGTGTATAATGGCTGAAACACTGTAAACATGACAATAAAGATGAGGACAATAGTCTGAAGAATGTAGTTAATGCAAATATTATTTCATCTCAGAAATATAGACAAATACTGAAAGAATTGACAGTAGTTAAGGTAAAAAAGCAAGAAAATGTGGCAATATTTAATGGCTTGCCTGCAAAACAAAAAAAAGCAAAAAGTGTCAGAGTTATTCTCTTGACACTATTACTGTATACCCTCTTGATTCCCTCAACAATGTTTTGCAAAATTATAAAAATATGTGAATGAAGTGCAATGCGGTGTTATTTACCTTTTATTTAAAAAGAATAAAAAAACAAGAAATTGTAAAGAAGTCTTTTGCAAAAATTTAGTTTTTAAAAATGACAAAAATATAAATATGTAAACCAATACATGTAATTAAACACAAGGAAAACTTTATCTCCATTTTCATTGTATAGGCAGACTCTCAAAATATTGAGGGTTTGTGGTTTTGCCTAAAATTAAAAATTAAAAGAATATTTGACCGATAAAATGTAGCCGTAACTTCTACTCCAACAGTTTCTTTCCTCGCACTTCCTGACTGTGGAATTCTCTTCCAAACAATTGCTTCCCCCCCCCGACGGCTACAATCTCCAGGAGTTCAAATGTAAGGTCAATAGACACCTCCTAACTCACTAACCTGCTCCCACTCTATCAAACACTCTTCCCATCTGCCCAACCCTCATCCTCGCTATCCTTACTCATCTGTCACCTTCCTCCTGACATTCCCTATGTCTAACCACTCCTTCTCTTTACCTTCCCCTATGTAGCCCCATGCGCAATAGTGGCAGTGGAATGCCTTGCTTGGGGTGAGATGTTTAAAAAAAAAAAAAAAAAGAAAGAATATTTGGTTTAGAGGAAGAGATGCTTTTAACTTATTTTAGTGAATTTATTTAGTGAGAGCAAATGAAAGAAAAACCTGAATTTTCAAAATTTATGATTAGTTGCTCATTGTGTTTATTTAAATTTTTATGTTCAAACATGTTTATAAATAAAAAACTTTTTCATATTTATTTGTAAAATGGTAAAAAAAATATTTCATAGTTGGCACATATTTTTATAATGTAAATATGCAATTATTTTTGTAAATAAAAAAAAGTGTTTAACATGATTGTGGTTAGTTCTCATGGATAAAGAGAATATGTAAATCCACTTTCATTTGTTTGGATTTTATTAAAATTCTAATCATTGCTTTTTAAAACAAACATTGCAAGGGATTTAAAGAAAAAAGAATTAACTGTCTTTTTGACCCACCATTTTTTTTTTTTTTTTTTTTTTTGTGTGCATAAATGTGAAATATCAAAATTTATATTGGATTAGTCTAGAGTATTAGAAAATATACTATAGCTATACTAATCTCTGGAGCAATTAGTAGAGAAGATAAAAAAAAAAAACTAACCATTGTGGGTTGCAGATCTTGTACTTTAACAAATAATCTGTTTTATATTAGCAATATTAATGTGCTAGATCCATTTTTCAAATACACTATTTTGGGAAGATACATTTTGGCTTAAAGCTTGATGTTTTCTTTCCTTAGGTGAATTAGAATCTTTAGTTATAATAGTTTTTGTTATCGGAACATTTAAACGGCATGCTCCTATTCTTAGGATTGAACTATAGTTCTCGTATTGATTAGAGATATTTTTAAACTCTTCTTTCAGATGATTATATTGATAACTAATGAAATTTGTGATGACGTAATTTCTAGCCAATCGTGTGTGCTGCTATTTCTCAGCTGTTCTATATAAATTCAAATTTGATTTGGAAGGTATTTGTGTGATCATGGGCTAAGATGAGAAGAAATTAAACTTTTTATTACTATAATTAAAAAAAAAATAGCATATATTTTTTTTTTCTTTATGCCTAAATGATTGGTTTTAAATTTCAAGATTCTTAAAATGTCTGACAAATACCTCTAAAGAAACCTGTCAAAGTTTAATAAACATACCGATAAAAGAGGATAGTTTTTCTTTTGACACAATTACTGAAAAGTCTTTCAGCAGTTTTTGTTGTTTTAAAATGCTATTTCTAGGATTTTAATGAAACATACAGAATTAGATTTATACATTATTATACAGTAATTGAAGCAAAGTATTAAGAAACAGAAAAATTTTGTTAGTTCAGTACCCTTCTTTTTCTATCATGTAATGTCAGTCTGTGCATCGTGGTGCAGTGGATATTGGCTTGGAACGAGAAATCGGGGAACCGAGTTCGAATTCCAGTGGAATTCATTGCATTCACTTATGCGCAAATACCCTTGGGAAAGGTATTAATCCGTCTATTCCTTCCAGTTATGGGTTAAATAACAGGACAGATTGGGTTCTATAGCCCTGGCAGGCAACCGGTCTACTGCAGAAAGCAATGGCAACCTACTGCGGGATAATCTTCTGCCCAGTCAGTCATGTCACTTTTGAGACATGATCGCCCAAGCGTGTTTCACGTATGGCACTTAACTGACTGAATGTCAGTCCTCATCTATAGCAGTGAATATGGAGTAATCTCCTTATAGAAAAAGACTTAAAGCAACAGAAATCTGGTTTTACAGAAGGATACTAAGAATATCATGGACTGAACATGTGAGCAATGAGGAAGTTCGAGAGAAAATGGAAACAAAAATCTAACTTATATTTAACACGAGAAAGAGAGAGGTAAAATTTCTAAGGCACATAATGAGGAAAGATGGCTTGGAGAATTTAAAATGTTTTTTTTTTTTTTTTTTTTTTTTTTTGAGAGTGTTTATTACATTCCCCGCCCCCATTAAGACAAGAGGGATTACTGGTTGTGAGAGAATTAGAAAACAAGTATTAAGGAGCGAGAACAGAAGAATAATTAAGAAGACTTAATGATTGACATTGGATTTAAATATTTGAAGATTGAAGTTGGCTGGAAAGCAAGAGAGAAGGGCAAGAAAAGAAACTGTTAGCATAGAACTTACATTACTTCTAGCCAACTCAACTTTAAATTGTTGGGATCTTGTTGCTAATCTAGTCAGTCAGTTTAAGTGCCATACATGATACACGCTTGGGCGATCATGTCTCGAAAGAGACATGACTAACTGGGCAGAAGATTATCCCGCAGTAGGTTGCCATTGCTTTCTGCAGTAGACTGGTTGCCGACCAAGGCTATAGAACCCAATCTGTCCTGTTATTTAACCCATAAGTGGAAGGAATAGACGGATTAATACCTTTCCCAAGGGTATTTGCGCATAAGTGAATACAATGGATTCAACTGGAATTCAAACTCAGTTCCCCCGGTTTCTCGTTCCGAGCCGATATCCACTGTACCACAACGCACATCTAATACTGTGCTTAAATTCATACAGTCTTGTTATTCTAGCAGATAGCTCATCCGAACAATTCATAGAAAAGGCACAAGGAAGCTACATTAAGGCATTAGGAAAGTGACTGAAATCAAGATGTCAGGTCAGGACAAATAATATTGATGATTCATCTTTGGATTTTATCAAGAATCTTTAAATGCAAAACAGGAACACCTGATCATATGTGGCAGCAATATTCAAGGCATGGATTAATGGTAGACTTATGGATCGTTTCAGGAGAGAAAAATTGCCTAGCATGATGCAGCAACCCAGCAGACCTAGCAAGGGGTCCAATGTAGTCTTTCCACTTTGTTAGCCAGATAAGGTGCAAAGTCAATTTCCTGGAGGTTAGCATCTGCCATACTGATGGAAGGCTGAAAGAACAGCTCTCAGGTGATTAAGAGGAGTTTTGTTTTGGAAGCATTACACCATCATTTGCTACAGTTAGCAATAGACTGTAAGTCAGTCTTTTTCTTTTCTTTTTTTTTTACCTTTATAGATCAGCTGCTAATTTGATCTCATCTATTCGATCAGACTTACTGTCACAACACAACTTTTTAAAATGTTTGTTTCCAAACCCATATCTTGTAACCAGTAATACAGAAGAGTCTAAATTTGATATAGTTTGAAAGAGAATTTTACTTTCATATATTCATCCTGGGTATGACAAAATCAATCAACTTTCATATAAAATCTGTTTGTAATACTTGATCTTTGACAGCTTTTGAGATATATCAGTTTAATTGCACCAACATATTCAGTCAAGACTCCAGGGATTTTGCAAGTGAAATCTCTTAAGGGCTGATAGGATTGGAGGAAGAAATGAAAGGCTGTTTTGTTAAACAAAATAGAACCATGTTTCGCCTGAGCTAAGTTTAGAGAGATTGTGTATTTGAAATTCGTTTTTTTAAAGATGTTTTGTTTTTAGAGTGCTAAAGATGAAACGTATTTTGGTTGTGACAATGTTAAGGCATCTGACAAAAACAAACTTCCCCTTTTTACTCATCGGGTCTTTCATCAACTCTAAATTGTTGACACTTATCACTTGCTTTCAACCTGTGTCACTTTCAATAATCTGCTGAGACCAATCTTTTTATTTGAACTTCCCATCTGTAGATGTCTAATCTTTAACGTGTATTCTCCCTCTCCCTCTATCTTTCTATTTATATGCCTGTTCTCTCTTTTCAATCCATGTCTTCTCCCTCTGTCTCTCTCTCTCTTCTGTCACCTTCAGTATGGTCTCTCTTCCATATCTCTCTCTCTCTCTCTCTCTATCCACTGCCCCCCCCCGTTGTAACCCCTCTCTCCCTCATTGTCACCCTCCCCTCTCTTTCCCCTCTCCCATGTAGTCAAACCTCCGTCTCTCTCTATCGTGTCTCTCCTCTCTATTAGCCCTTCCCGTCATCTCCCCTGCCTCTCTCTTTTCCATCACTGTCTCCTCCTGTCTGTCTTTCTCTTTTTTCCTACCATGTCCTCTTCCCATCTCTTTTATCTTACTCTGTCCTCTCCCCTCTCTTTTTCCTATCCTGTTCTCTTCCCATCTCTCTTTTATCTTACTCTGTCCTCCCCTCTCTTTTTCCTATCCTGTCCTCTTCCCATCTCTTTTATCTTACTCTGTCCTCTCCCCCTCTCTTTTTCCTACCATGTCCTCTCCCTGTTTCTCTCTCTCTCACTTCCATCTTTGTCCCCTTCTGTTTCTGAATCTTTATTCATACACTTTCCATGAAATCTATCTTCATACCCCTGTCTATAAAATCCACCCCCCTCTTTAATTACTTTCTCTACCATGTCCGTTTGCTCTCTTCTGTTCCCCCTTTTTGTGACCCTCTTATGCATTTGCTAATGCATGAGAGGGTTGCAAAAAGCATTGTTAGTGATATTAGCTGTGTGTGACTCCATTTGAAAGCGTCAGTGTTGCTGCTGCCTGAAAAAGCTGTGTAAGGTGCTGCCTGCTGCTGCTACCAACACTGCTGATGTTACTGCAACAATGGCAACTGCTAAAGCTGCAGCACTTGTGCCTGTTACGTTATGGATGAGAATTGAGACCTTCAGCTGGGTGAATTGCTGGTGTCGTCATCCTCCATGCACTTTCACAAGTTTTGTAAGACCCAAAATGGAAATCTATCATCATTTTTATCCTTTTTTTTCAATTTTTTTTTGTTTTTTTTTGTTCCAACATTCTTTTCACTGTGCTTTTACTGCTGATGTCTTTTTCTTCCATGCTCCCACTAATGCTGTCACCCTTTCATCTCTTTCTTCTGTATTCTCTATGATCTTGTTCTAATTTCTCTCTCTACTGTCTCTTTCTCTCCTATGAGTACCCTGTTTTTGTCTTACTCTTATATACTCTGTTACTGTTCTCTTTCTCTCACTCTCTGCCTTGTACACTGTTACCGCTCTCTCTCTGTGCACTCTCTCTCTCTCTCTCTGTGCACTCTCTCTCGCTCTCTCTCTGCACTCTCTCGCTCTCTCTCTCTCTGTGTGCACTCTCTCGCTCTCTCTCTGTGTGTGCATCTCTCTCGCTCTCTGTGTGTGCACTCTCTCGCTCTCTCTGTGTGTGCACTCTCTCGCTCTCTCTGTGTGCATCTCTCGCTCTCTCTGTGTGTGCATCTCTCTCGCTCTCTCTGTGTGACTCCCTCGCTCTCTCTGTGTGTGACTCTCTCTCGCTCTCTCTCTCTCTCTCGCTCTCTCTCGGTCTCTCTCGCTCTCTCTCTGTGTGCATCTCTCTCGCTCTCTCTGTGTGTGCACTCTCTCGCTCTCTCTGTGTGCACTCTCTCGCTCTCTCTCTGTCTCTCTCGCTCTCTGTGTGTGTCTCTCTCGCTCTCTCTCTGTGTGCATCTCTCGCTCTCTCTCTCTCTCGCTCTCTCTGTGTGTGTGCACTCTCTCGCTCTCTCTGTGTGTGCACTCTCTCTCTCGCTCTCTGTGCACTCTCTCGCTCTCTCTCTGTGTGTGTGTGTGCATCTCTCTCGCTCTCTCTCTGTGTGTGTGTCTCTCGCTCTCTCTCTGTGTGTGCATCTCTCGCTCTCTCTCTCTGTGTGTGTGTGTGCACTCTCTCGCTCTCTCTCTCTCGCTCTCTCTCGCACTCTCTCGCTCTCTCTCTCTCTCGCTCTCTCTCTCTCTCTCTCTCTCTCTCTCTCTCTCTCTCTCTCTCTCTCTCTCTCTCTCTCTCGCTCTCTCTCTCTCTCGCACTCTCTCTCTCGCTCTCTCTCTCGCACTCTCTGCATCTCTCTCCCTGACTCTCTGTCTCCCTCCCTCTCCCTCTCTGTAGGTACTCTCTCCCTCACTCTCTGTGCACTCTCTCCCTCTCTGCCTCTCTTACTCTCTCCCTATCTTTGTACGCTTGCTTGCTCTCTCACTGTACTTCTCTTTCTCTATACATGAAAAATGTTTTAGTTTCAATTTGACAAATAATCTCAAATGACAATCTCGTTTGATTCTAAGTTTTAAAATTTTTTATGTCAGAATCCTCTATAAATGTGTAATTATTACTTATAAATTATGTTGCATCTTTTGATTGTAAACTTATGGATGTGCCATTCGCGTAATTATATCTTTGGGAAGAGAAATTGATAAGTCAAGAATCAAGTTTTGTCCAAGTTTGTTACATCCAGTTTTGCACAAATACACTTCCGAAAGGCATAAATCTATCTTTCCCTTTCCCACAGCCATGAATTAAGTTGAAGGTTATGCTGAATTCTATAGCTTTAGGTCATAAACAGTTTAAGAAAAGGACAACTTGGTCTTCAAAATCTGTCTGAAATGTAATTGGCTTTGTCATGTTGCCTTGCCTTAGATACACCCACTGCTGCTAATGGTTTGCAGGACACACATAAGTTGGACTGACACACAATTCTTTCCATCTTGAATTATTAAGAAATGCTCAGATATTTCTGACTTCATAGGTACCATTGACATTGACTGTGGATTTTATAAAGCTTGTATATCAGTTTGGAACAAGAAATTGAAGAGCTGAGTTTGAATTCCAGTTGCATTTGTTGCATTCACTTACACACAAATACCGTTGGGAAAGGTATTAATATGTCTCTTCTTTCTCCAGCCATGAGTTAAATAGCAGAACAGATTGGGTTGTATAGCCTTGGTTGGCAACCAGTCTACCACAGAAAGTAATGGCAACCTACTGTGGGAAAATCCTCTGCCCATTCAGTCATGTCTCTTTCAAGACATGATCACCCAAAGCATGTATCATGTATGGCACTTAACTGACTGACTGATAAAGGAAGAAAAAACTATTTAAACTCGGACAAGGTTGGAATCTTTTTTTTTTTTTTTTTTTTAAATTGTTAATGCTGAAAATTGTTATTGTAAATTGAAAAGTTTATTTTACATGTTGTTCAAACTTATTCTCATCATCCTTTTAATTTTATCACTATATTCTTTGGTTGATACATTTGATGATTGAGACATTCTTTGGCCTTTATCTTCTACCTGTTTCAATCTTTAGGTATAAGCTTTCCTGTAAAACAAAAACTGGAACTTAACTGGAAATTGGAAGTTTTTATTCTAAATAAATACATGTGAAAACCTCATGGCTTTTGTATTTGAATTTTCTGTTGAATATTAATTCTTAAGCTCATGGCGAGTTCTACAACAAAATATCCATAGAAATTACCCCATCACATTTAATATTTGAGCTTAACAACATTTACATTATTCGAGCTATTGTCCTCATCTTTGTTGCCATTTGTACGACGTTTAATAATAGATCATTCTATTTGTTTGTATTTTTGAGATGAGGTCGTATTTACATTATTCGGACTATTGTCCTCATCTTTGTTGCCATTTGTACAACATTTTGGCTGTTGTATGCTCTGGCCTTCTTCAGGTGCTAGGAATTTCAAATTGAACTCTTTATTACAATCACTGGGGTATATCATTCTCATTCCTTGTATAGTAATAATGCCACGATTGGAAGTCATGAGTTATCTCCCACTAACCCAGCAAGGTACTTGTTCACCACTGCTGTAGCCTGGTACTGAACTCACAACTCCAAGAGTCAAATCAGGAACTAACCAACGTCTATATCCACTGGGCCATGTGTCCTTAAACTTAACAACTTAAGCAAAATATTGACCTTAACGAAAAGCAATCATAAATCAGGATGCTGGTTGTCATTTAAACTAAGGCGGTACAAATGAAAAGATTTGAAATTGGCATTTTTCATTTCACTGAAACAAATATTAAACACTTCTATCTTCTCTTTTCACTGAAACCATGTAGTGTTCCATCTCTTCATGCCATCTAAATGGAATGGTCCATTATTCATGAGGTATTTGCAGGACATAAGTCATTCTAAGGAAGGAACAAGCAGAATTATAAGATTTTACAAACTCTGACAGTATCTAAAATGTAGCAGTTCTTTTATCAATAATAAAATTTGGTTTAATTTGCTACAGAAACCTCAAAGTTAAACACATGATTCAATATTAAACTGAACATATTTTGATTAAAGGCTTTGTTTACTAAGCACATAACTATCAGCCAATTTAGTGAAGCATTAAAAATAAATATTAACTGTAAATAACTTTTAAATGAGTCATTGTTGTTGCGATTCAAAGACATGACTGGAATAACACACTTGTTTGGTTAAGCCTTTTCTCTTTTTTCTTTTATCTTTAACATTCTTTTTTGTCTTAAACTATGCAGCCTTGATAAGCTTAGATCTGAAAGATATTGTTTCAAAGGAAAAGGCTGGTGTTTAGGAAAGAAGAGATTTTTGATATTTGGAATTTACAGCAATCCGACTTTCCTCTCCTTATTTAATACATTATGGTTTCTAGTGTACTAGTTTCAGAAATATGGTAGACTTATTCATTTTAGTTGATTTAGTTCATAGTAGATGTGTTCATTTTAGTTGATTTAGTTCATAGTAGATGTGTTCATTTTAGTTGATTTAGTTCATAGTAGATGTGTTCATTTTAGTTGATTTAGTTCATTTAGTAGATGTGTTCATTTTAGTTGATTTAGTTCATAGTAGATGTGTTCATTTTAGTATATTGTTGCTAATTTTCATCTAAAATTCAAAGATGTGATGTTTGTATTATATATTGATTCTACTGGACCAAATATGACAGCCATCTGAGAAAGGTCAAAAGGTAAAGCAGCTGAAAAAAAACTATCCTGAATAAATTGATATTTTAATTTAATTTTTATTTATTTATTTTTTTTTTTTGTATTTTTGCAGGATTCTTATGGTGGTTCTTGTGGAATTTTATAGTGTTTGTGGGGGTATTTTTATAGTGCTTTGGGGACATTTTAATTTATTTTCTTAGTTTTTTTTATAGGTTGTTAGTTTTTTGGGGGGTTTTTGTTCAGAATTTAAATAGCTTGCTGTTTTATTGCAATATATTGTTTTTTTATGGCTGTATTTTAATAGGTTGTTTTTTTTTATGATGGTATTTTAATTTGATTGTTTTTTATTTGGGTATATTACTAGTTTTTGCAATATTTTAATAAGTAATTTTTGTACATAGCTTTTTTTTTTTTAAATAGTTTTTTTCTTTATTCTAATGTATTGAATCTGGTGCAGGTTTTATTGACCTGTTCTGTAATATAAAGGCAAATCAATAACTTGGCACAAAAGAAATTGCTGAAAAATACTTGTCAAAAATGTTTTTTCTTATTAGGCTGAAGACCTAATAATGTACTGTACTTACTTCTGCTGAATATACATTTAAAGTCTTTCTAATAAATATAACAGCATTTTGTTGAGAATTTCTAAAATTAGAGTATTTTTCATTTGACCAAATAGTTTTCTGAAGAAATTCTATTGGTTGGCTTTATGATTATGGTTCTCCTAGCAGTATAGCCTGGCGTTGATCGGGTGTAATGAAAGCTTTAAAACTAATTCATAGTTCTGGAGCTCAGACTCTTTGGACGTTGGCACGCAAGACTAAAAAGCAATAGTTGTTTCTACGGTTAAAGCGAAACCGTAGACTGAAAGAAAAATGAATGGATGTAAGTCAAATTTTGATTTCCTGGTATTGATATCAAATAAGTTTTTTTCGTTGTAAACTGAATTTTGAAGGCTAAATAAGTCCTCTGAGTAAATGGTATCATGGCTGAGACTAAGAACTACAATTATACCTACTTAGAGCCAAACCCAAAGCAAAAACTAAAATAAAAGGGCTGAAAAAAATAGACATACAGGCAGATAAACACACACACACACAAACATCTTGCCTTTTTTATATATATATATTTTATCGATTTTTCTGCACTATTGTAAGAACTGCAAGCTTGAAACTTCTGAATATCGTTTCTTATGTCTTTGTCTATGAGTGTATCAAATTTGATTAAAATCGGACCACTCCTTCTATAACCCGATTTTTTTGATAATCAATTTTCGATATTTATTGGGGGTATCTTGACACAAAACCTAGCTAAGAACACTCGCAGATGCTTATAGTACAACTGGGTAAATTTTCAAGAAAATTGGTTCAGCCAATTCGGAGTCTATAGGTAGTTGATACACACACACAAAGTTCCATTTATAAATAAGTTTAGATATAAGAATCCTTTGGTTGGTTATGAATTTAGTTGTTAATTTGATTTAAGGGGGTTTTAACACCACTGAAATAAAATTTGAAACAACAAAGGCTTACTTTCCTTCAAAAGACCTTAAAACTGGTTTAAAAACATTTCTTTTACTCTAACAAAGAAACAACTATACAGTCTTCAAAAATGTCATTCTTCACCAAATTTTTATTTTTTTTTGTCTGTCTACTTAGTCAGTAAGGCCCAGAATATGCTGACTGTATCCTCTTCAGAGGGTAAACTATTCCCAAAATGAACTCTGCCTAGCAAGTGTAAGCTTGCAGACTTAAATGTAAGCAAGTAGTTTTTATCTATTTAGAAACTAAAATATAGTCTAATAATAGTGGAAACATTGTTTTTTAACATTAAATCTCCCTACAATAGTTGACGTGTCATAAAATCAAAACCACATTTTTGTCAGCTTCTTATTGCAGAATTTAAGGATGGCAATTTTCTAAGTCTAGCTTAGATGTATCACAAGGCTAAAAGTATGGGACGCTGGGTGAGGATCAAACTCACTACAGCCGTAAACAGATCTAGTGAGATGAGCTTGTTAACCATTACACAACATTGAGGTGCTGAACTTAAAGAACCGAACTTAAAGAAAGGTGGAATTGATAGTAGATGGCACCATCACATCCTCATATTTCATTTACAGTCCTGGGCATGATGTTAAACTGCATCTGGCAGCAAGGCCTCTGATAGGTTGTGAGGAGTATGGAACCACCTCTTAACTGCTGTTGTCCCAGGTCCACCCTAACCCGGGGTGGTAGTACCTGTTAGGGTCTCAGCTATAGGCAAATAGTTAACCCCCAAACTGGGGTCAAAATACTATGAAAGTATAAAAATACACTTTTATAGAAATATATACATAAAAATACACTTTTATAGAAAAATATACATTTTTGATGGAAAAATATTACCAACAATAATACACTTTTGAAGAAAACACATTTTTGAAGGAAGAAAATTATTCTCAGTAAAACATTTTCAGTTTTTTAAAATAGAAAACAATAAAATAAAATAAAAATTCCTTAAAATATGACTAAATCAATCTTCTCACTATAACCGAACATTAAAAAAATACCTTAAAACCGCACCTTTTTGGCATTAAATAACCCACAGAGGTTGATATGCCATTAAACAAAACTCTAACCTATTTCATTTACAGCAATGTCTTTGGTGGGTAATTAAAAAGTGTAACAATTCTAATAACTTTACATGCTTAAAAGCTGAAATTTTGAAGGTTAATAATTCAGTGTTTTGAATGTTGTACAATTTTTATCTTTATAAATTAAAAAAAAAGTTTTAAGTTGGTATCCACTCAGTAGGGATATTATATGTTAATAATTTTCAGTATAAAGACGTTTTTATTCTGTCTAAAACTAATTAATAGAATATATTCCAGTGTGTTCACTATAATTTGAATCTAACTTGTTCGTTTTACCCAATCTTAATTTATATAGATTTTTTTCACGTTTTTCATGATAGTCACTCCAACTGCTAAATACAGAGTAGTCTCCCTTATTTTTGACATAACTTCAGCAATTAGAAAGTAACTTGATATCAAATTTAATGTCTGCCTTTGTTATCTGGTGACAGTCACTTGCTAGACAAGTCATGATCTTCTAGTCTAGTATGTTAACCATTAATCTTTAAGGTGATACACTGAAAGTATAGATTATTTAAGAAAAAAACAAGCAAACACAACCTAACCTGTCACTTTTGTCATACTATTTGAATTATACTTAATGTAATACTAAAGTGAACAGCTGGTTTTCTTTTTGTTTTATTAATATATTTTTTTTACTACTTTCAACTGAAAATGTTTCCTACGATTTAAAAAAAAATAAATGCAGAGAGGAAAGTTAATAATATTTGTGAAATGACGTGTGGAATTTTGGATAGTTTAGAATGTAATGAATTGCAACATGTGATAAAAAGCAGTAGATTTTGGAAGAAAGAATGACAAGTTATGAATTAATTAGGATAATACTCTAAGAAATTTTTAGATTATTACTAGAAATTTGGTTAATTTTGTTTTATGGCACATCAACCTCAATGGGTTATTTAATGCCAACAAGATTTTTACAATAGATTCATATGAATAGAATATGCACTCCTTGCAATAAATCATTCTGCAGACCAAGTTTCACTGATGTATTTTTGTAAAGAGGGTGTTATCGAGAATCAGATGTCTTACTAGCATATATGTTTTCCTTATTTTAATATATTGCTGTTAATTTGTTTTCTTCAAAAATGTATTGTTGGTAATATTTTGTCTTTATATATATATATATACTTATTTATAAAGGGAACTTTGTGTGTGTCTGTTACCTATAGACTTCGAAACGGCTGAACCGATTTTCTTGAAAATTTACACAATTGTACTATGAGCGTCTGCGAGTGTTCTTAGCTAGGTTTTGTGCCGAGGTACGCCTGATAAATATCGATAATTGAAAAAGTCCGGTTATAGAAGGAGTGGATCGATTTTAATCAAATTTGATACACTCGAAGACAAAGGCATAAGAAATGATATTCAGAAGTTTCAAGGTTGCAGTTCTTACAATAGTGCAGAAAATATATATATATATATATATAAAAGGCAAGATGTTTGTGTGTGTGTGTTTGTTTATCTGTCTCTGTATGTCCTTTTTATCCGATTCTCACCAAACTTCACACAAATATTCTTTAGGGTGAGTCTGAGCTCCAGGACCATGGATTAGTTTTAAAGCTTTCATTACACCCGAGCAATGCCGGGCTATACTGCTAGTATATATATATATATATATATATATATATATATATAAATTGCTGGTAATATTTTCTTAAAAAAATATTGTTGCAATTTTTACTATTGTTGTGTCGTGGCTCGTACCATGTGACATCTGGTTGCCCAGATGTATAAAAGACAATGTGCGCTTAGCCACGACCTCTGCTGTATTATAGCGGAGGTCGTAGCTTAGCACACCGGGGTATTGTTGTTATCAAGGACTTTGAGAAGTAATACCTACTACTGCGAGAGACTGAATATTGTATATACATCTTGGTTGTACCACTCTGTTAATAAAGTAGTTTAGCTACATTTCTCGGTGTATCTCTTCATTCCACGATACAACAACTATATTGACCCTAGTTTTGGGGGTTAACTATTTGTCCAATGCTGGGATCCAAACAAGTGCTATCACTCTGGGTCAGGTTGGACCTGGGAACAACAGCATTTAAGTGGTTCCATGCTCCTCAAAACATTTGAATTAGAGGCCTTACTGCCAGATTTTTATTGTCAAACCCAGGACCCAGATGCAATTTATTGTCATACCCAGGACGCCTCATTGGGGGGGGGTGTCTCTACAGAGGTGCTGCTGGTGTATTTTGTAGCCCCAGCTAACAGGGCAGACTAGAAATTTGATTCCAGTTGTGTCCTTTTGAAAATGCACAAGTAACTCGTAATGGGAGTAGAATTGCTTAACCAAATACTGGATTTCTAAAAATAGCAATCATGCATATTTGGGCTGTATAGGCATTCATTTCATTCATTGCCTTACCTAACCTCATAGGTTTCCTGTTGGGAATACAACTGCAGATGTATTTTGAGTGGGGTCACCCTCCCCTACACACACATACAAATATGCTCATGGAAAACTCATGAAATGTTATATAAAAACTTATACACTTGTATATTGTAAAATATGTTTAATTTTTTAAAATATTGTTTAGTATTATTAATAAATAAAATAATTCATGGTACTTTTCTAAACTGACTAAAAGTGACAATATTAATGTGCATCAAATGTGTGATGATGAAAATAATGCCTATTAATATTTATAAAATTATAGAATTTAATGTACATTGGCTTATGGATATGCAGATGGCATGGTGGATAACAGTTCAAAATTATAAATCTAGAGATCCGAGTTCAAATTTTAGTGAAGTTTGTTACATTTACTTTTTTTTTTTTTTTTTTAAATCATGTCACCCCCGAACAAGGTGGTAATGCCACTGATGTGCAGAGGGCTATGTAAGGGATTGGGAAAGAGAAAACCGGAAACTACATCTTAAACAGGGAACAAGGGATGAGCCTCTTCACCTGTTCAATAGATGTAGGTGGCGTGTGAACCAGGCGATGTGCAAATAACTTTGGAAAAGGTATAAATCCATCTCATGGGTTAATTAAGACAACAGACTGGGTTCTAGAACTTTGGTTGGCAACCAGTCTATTGTGGTATTTCTTCTGCTAAATCATTGATAAGAGACATGATCACCCAAGTGTACATCATGCATGGAACTTAAAAAAAAAAAAGAAGGAACATATGTTAACATTAGTGGATTTATGTCAGTTAAATTATTCAATAGATATTTAGAGTAATAATGATTAATAAATGGAAATAAAAATATTCCTGATGCTAATCTAAACCAACTAAAATTTCATCAGGTTCAAAATAAGAATTATTATATTATTATTAATAATATAATAATGTTAACAGCAGTCTTAATACTCTATAGGTTCAAGGTAAGATTTGTCTTAATTATTATATAAACAGTTTATTATATAATAGTTTTTTTTTTCTATTCTATTCATGGTCTGCAAAAACCATCTCTAATACATTAACATACACTGGTGTTAATAACAACCTTTCTCCTGCTAAAAATGGTTGTACCCTCTTCTGTTATTCAAGAAGGAAAAGTAATTTAAATGCGAATCTAGTATTTAGTTTTATCACTTTCTAATAAGTCCAAACATGTTTGCCATTATTGCACTTAAAAAGAATGATGTAATTTAGAAGCTTGTGGTACAGTGGATATCGGCTCGGAATGAGAAACCGGGGAGCCGAGTTCGAATTCCGGCTGAATCCATTGTATTCACTTACGCGCAAATACCCTTGGGAAAGGTATTAATCCGTCTCTTCCTTCCAGTTATGGGTTAAATAGCAGGACAGATTGGGTTCTATAGCCAATCTGTCCTGCAACCAGTCTACCGCAGAAAGCAATGGCAACCTACTGCGGGATAATCTTCTGCCCAGTCAGTCATGTCTCGAAAGAGACATGATCGCCCAAGCGTGTATCACGTATGGCACTTAACTGACTGACCTAATGTGTTGAGTGCCTCTGTTATTAAGTGATGCCATTGATTAAATACAATTTTGATGATTTACAAAAAAAATTGACTTGAATTATTTCTAGCCAGTGTGTATACCAAAAGTTTGGGTATTTTTTTCTTTTTCTTTGGGATTTGATCAGTTTATATATTTAAAAAAGGAATTTTGCATATTTGTCTTGTTTGCTGGAGAACAGCATAGAAACAAATCTTTGTCTCTCTCTCTCTCACACAAACACATGCACACATTATCTCTCTCTATACTTCAAGCACATGTGCTCTCTCTATCCTTCACACACAAAGCTATTTCTCTCTCTCTCTCACGCACACACACACACACACACACACACACACACACACACACACATGCTGTTTCACATGCTTGTCTCTCACGCACACTCACTCACTCCCTCATATACAATATCTCTGTCTCGCTCACATGCTTCATGCAATAAATGATGGGGCATCTTAGTAGGTGGGTGTGGCAGTATGTTTCTTAGGAGGCAATAAGCTGGGGACCTTAATAAAGTTTGGGGACAGAAAATCATTTAAACTGTTCAAAATGTAGAATTTAAGAAAATTTTTTGTCAGATAAGTGACATGTGAGGCAACTACACCAAAAAAAAAATGTAGTGGCATGACTAATATCAGTAATTCATTTATAAGACACAGTCTTGTACTTGGCAGTGAAATTGGTACACTATATTGGTCATCTCTGGTTTAGATTCAGGGTTATTTTGATTTGTGACAAGGTTTGTAGATTTTCCATTTTCTGTAAGTTATACGTGTTATTCACAATTTACTGTCGGAATATGTTTAACAATTCATTGTATAGTGAATTTTTTCTGCTTGTAATCATTGTGTATCTGGTAGCAGTAAAATACGTTGGTGTTTCATTGTATGCCATTTTTAGTACTTGTGTATTTTTGTAAGAATAATTTTATTTGTTTATCGATGTAGTTGGGAAAATGTGTTTTACTTCACTCAGAAATATTATTTGGGAAGAGGAATTTAGGTATTTACATGATTCAGACAATTGTCCCCATTTTGTTGTCATTTGTATGACATTTTGGCCGTTGTACGCTCCAGCCTTCTTCAGGTGCTTGTAATTTCGAACTGAACCCTTTATTACAACCACTGTAGTATATAATCCTCATTCCTTGCACAATGCCTCAATTGGAAGTCATGTTGTGAGTTATCTCCCTTTCACCATGCAAGTTACTTGTTCACGACTGATCTAGACTGGTATTGAACTCACAACTCTGAATCAAGTCAGGAACTAACCCTAACCCTTTATTACAACCACTGTAGTATATAATCCTCATTCCTTGCACAATGCCTCAATTGGAAGTCATGTTGTGAGTTATCTCCCTTTCACCATGCAAGTTACTTGTTCACGACTGATCTAGACTGGTATTGAACTCACAACTCTGAATCAAGTCAGGAACTAACCAACATCTATATCCACTGGGCCATGTGTCCTGAAGAAGGCCGGAGCGTACAACAGCCAAAACACTGTACAAATGGCAACAAAGACAAGGACAATAGTCCAAATAATGTAAATACTGTATGTACTACCTCATCTCAGAAATGTAGACAAATACTAAAGGAATTTAGGTGTGCTTTATTTAGAAAGTTTTTTTATCACTGCTATTTTATCTTTCTGTGCATTGGTTATCATAGTTTAGAAGACTAGTTCATACTGGCATGTTTTTTTTTTTTGTTTTTTATATATATATATATATATATATATATATATATAAACACATATACCAACAAAAAATGAAAGACCTCATTGATGATGTTAACATAACAAACATCATAAAAGAAACACAAAAATTTATATACAATATCAAGAAAGTATTAAAAACAGAAGACTCCTCCTGGCTGAATATATATATATATATATATAATAAGTGTGTGTGTGTGTGTGTGTGTAATATCTGTCCATTTTTTATAGCAGTAAATGCTGGACAATCTCCTCAAGGATGAAGAAAGACTTGAAGCAACAGAAATGTAGTTCTACAGAAGGGTACTGTGGTTACTCTGGACCAATTATGAGCAACAACAAGGTTTTGGAGAGGATGTAAACGAAGAGACAGCTGAAGTTTCCGGGTCACATAATGAGAATTTAATACCCACAGGATAGATAAGCAAAAGATACAGTGCGACAAGACATACTTGATGGGTTTGAACAAGTGGATTATGAAATGGGGTTTGGGAGAAATCTTAAGAACGATAAGGGATATGGACAAGTGGAAATCCATGATCGCCTATGTCTTGAATGGACACGGCATATAAAGAAGGTTGTAAATACTTTCTATCTTATTTAACATCAAGGAATGAAATTTTGTTTTTTAGCCATTTTAATTTGGAATTTTTTCAAAAGTTGATTGAAAAGTTGAAAATGCTGTCAGTTTCGTGGTACGTTATCGTGATTTTCATGGCAAATGATCAGGTGAGGTACATTCCTTGGTTCTATCAGAATGTACATTCCTTGGTTCTATTAGAATGTTGCATTGTGGAATAAACTCCACGTGAATGCTTCTCTGATTACTACAATCATGGTTTCATGTTGAGACAACCATTATCTATCAAACATATCCCCATAATATTGCACCCCTTGCTCATTACTTGGATGCCTTAAAGCATTTTCATTTTGTAACCGTCTTCCTTGAGTATCTATTGAGCCTCATATTAGATGAACAATAGTAAAATATATATTTAAGTAATTCAGTGACTTGACCTAAAGAGTTATGAGTTTAATACCTGGCCACAGCAGAGATATACAAAAACTTGGAGGGTTGAATTACTCAGTTAAGTAACATACGTAGTACACGCTTGGGTGATCATGTCTCGAAAGAGACATGACTGGCAGGGAAGATTTTTCCCACAGTAGGTTGCCTTTATTTTCTGCAGTAACGTGGTTGCTGACCAAGGCTATACAACCCAATCTGTCCTGTTATTTGGCCCCTAGCTGGAGGGAAAATTGATGGATTAATACCTTTCCCAAGATTATTTGCGCATAAGTGAATTCGTTGCATTCACTTACATGCAGATATTCTAAATAAGGGAAATAACTAAAACTAAGATATCCAGTAAACACATGGAACTAGAACAATCTACCACAGTGAATTAAATAAAAGGTTTGGTTTGAAATTTCAATCTGAAGATGGCTGAAGTGTACAATGACTGAAACACTGTGAATAAAAAAAAGATATTCAAAAAGTCCAAATAATGGAAATAGTGTAAATAATAAAAGAAAATTACCTAATTGTAACAATGAGATTAAAAATTCACTGTTTTACTGGAATTTTCAGTTGACTTTGTAAGGTGACATTACCATGAAAATTATTGAACTGCTACTCCTTGGTCATATGGGCCCCACTTCAGGAGGCAGCAGTGTCCTGCTGGATCATGTACAATAAATAATACTGACTTGCAGAGCCTGACAAGCCTAATGGTGAAGTTTAAGGATATTTTTACTGCAAATATGATTTAGTCACTGAATGACTTTTTTTTTTGTCTTCAGCTGCATAGGGCCCCTTATTTTGAGGGCCTAATTTGAGATTTTCATATAAATGCAATGCATGGTGCCAAATCCAATCAAAAATGTTTAAAATGTCAGCTGTATTCAACCGCTTCCAATGATCAATGTTAAAAACAGGCTTTGAGTGAGTAAAGCTTGGCAAAAATCATTCTTCTTTAAACATTGCAGACTGGCACTACTGAATTACAAAGAACTGTACCAAATAACAAAAAGTACATTACTTGAGGATTTCCAACAGAGCGAATAACTAATATGGATAGCACATATAACTAGAAAAGAAAATGACATAATCGAGATGTTAACATTCTGCGCTACTTCAAATAAAAGGTTAATAACAGCTACTGAATTTAAAAAAACTTATTTTCTTGAAAAATTGATTTAAGAGAAGGATTTTATGAATTTCAGATGAAGCCAGTATTGGCTGCTCAGTCAATAAATGGCGAATGTTTCCTTATAAAGAAATGGCTGAAATTAAAATTACCATACTTAATGGTTTATCTAACCCTGTAGATGGCCTATCATCAGAATTTAAATTTGTCTTCAATTTTTTTTTTTCGTACTTATGTTAAATCTTTAAAATTTTTTGTAAAATTATTTTCACCCCTATCTTATGCTAGAAAATTGTGATGTTCAGGAAAATAAAAAATTATGTAATTCTGACAGTTTTTATTTATATATTTTACTTTTTTTTTGGCAATGGCCTTCAGTTATAAAAAGAATTAATCAGTAATCAACTAATTTGCTTATAGGTATGATTCTATGTGTATGCAATGATCAAGTAGGTAAAAAATGAATTAGTCTATTATTCCACGGCTTGGATAGACAGGTACTTCCTGTTCATTTAACAAGTGCTTAAGTTAACCTAAAATCATTTTATCGAAGATTTTGTGAGAGCTTACATGTTCTTTTGTCTAAGTAAGTCTGTTTAATATTTGAGAAAAAATAAAAATTAGAAAAAAAATGTAAGAGAAGACAGTGATTTAACAACACTGACATAGTTGATATGTGTGTATATACATATACACACATGCACACACACACACACACACACACATATATATATATATATATATATATATATATTTATTATAAATTATGTTTTAGAACGTGTACATAATTTCTTCTATATATGTCCTCTTCCCTACAATCATATGGTTGTTTCAGTGTTTGGATTTAAACACCTCTTCGGGGGAAATAAATTTTATATATTATTTTATAATTTTTATATAATTTTATATAATATTTTATAATTTTTATTTATATATTTTATTTCCCCCGAAGAGGTGTTTAAATCCAAACACTGAAACAACCATATGATTGTAGGGAAGAGGACATATATAGAAGAAATTATGTACATGTTCTAAAACATAATTTATAATAAATATTCACTGCTCTATACATCATATATCGAGCACTGTTTTAAATTAATGTTTTGGACGGAAAAAATTTTTTTGTCTCCTCATTCTATACTCGGAGATATATATAAGAGAGAGGAGAACTCAACACAATGAATTTTTCTTTTAATATATTTGCTCTGGATAATATCCATTGAGATCTCTATTTTTATCTAATTGATATTTTATAATAATTAGATAAAGCCTTTTGGATTATCCTCTCCATCTTCATGGATTATCATTCTCTCTCTCATATATAAGCACACACACACAAAAGCAGGAGAACACATTTATGGCCTCACCCCTTACATCTGGCCACCTAACTCCCCAGACTGCATAGTTGTTGGTTATTATGTGTGGGGTGCAGTTGAGTGAGTGACCAACAAAACTCCTTTTAACAGCATTCACTAACTTAAACAAGGAGACTGTCTAGAAGAGTTACAGGAGATTCCAAAGTTGAAGCCAATGGCAATTTCTATTGAATAATCTTACTCTTTAGTATTTCAGGACATTTTTGTGTCATTTTGATAAATATTTTTGTTAAAATGAGATGACAGTATTATTTTAATTTTTTCCATTGGATGACAATTTATCCATCACATCATGTATAGACACACACATGCGCATATATATATTATTTGAGAGAGAATAGGCTAGAGGAATGCTGTTTATGCAATTAATTGGGTTTCATTCCTTCAGAAACTTTATCAAGGCAAGCGTGTAAATTTTCTTTGCTAACCTGTATTCATATATAAATTAAAGTGATGAAAAAAAATATTAAGTTTTCAAATTTTAGATAAGAGAATGCTCTTTTCTAAAAATGTACTATGAATGGTGCTAAATGATGTCATTTTTTGGCCTATCAAAACGAAAGTAAGTTAATGCTTTTATGTTGAAATATATAAATGACAAAATGGGGGGGGGGTCTTCTTGATCTTTCAAACTATCTCAAAATCAATCATTTGGAAGTAATCTTTTGTCAATACTGGGAAGAGCAATAACATTGAAGTTGAGAAATGTATTTTCCTCACATTTTGTTATATAAAAGTGAGATTTTATAAATTTCAACCAATGACTGCACTTGTTGCTTGGTCAATCAATGCTCAATGTTTCCTTATAAGGAAACAGCTAACAATTATTATTAGAGATGAAGAAAATACTGCATTACACTTGGCAGAAAATACTACACTTAGTATTTTATTTACCACTGTCACACTGGCAGGATGTGACACAGAGAGCTTAATGTGGGAAGCCTAAGCACATACACTCAGGCCAGATTCAAAAATAGTTCAGTGTCAAAAGTGCTGGCATTGGTATTACAACTGATCCCCCATCTTTAGTGCAATGAGGGAGGTACTCCCATGGGCAGCTGTTTCCTGGGACTGAGCAGCTCTCAATTATGTTTTTAATGTCTGTCTGTCAGAAGACAGACAATTGAGATAAAATGTAGTTTGTCTGTCCAAGGGAAGATACTACACTTTGATCCCAGACCAATGTCCAGCGAGTGAAGAAAAGCATATCTCAAATATCACTTGGGAGCAAAGATGAGTTGTGAATATTAGTTTGGCACAATGCCATAAGTATTGGATATCAGGTGAGGATTGAACTCCTAACTCATTAGTAATGGCCAAACAGACTAACTCATTCACTATTACCTCACTGTTCCTTTGGGCACCCTGAAGTGGTGTAATGGTTAGCAAGCTTGTCTTGCTAGAACCTATTACAACTGACTAGTGACTTCGATCCTCACTGTGTACCTGATAGCTCTGACCTTGTGCCACATTTAAGCGGCGCTTAGTATATCAACTATTACCTCACTGTTCCTTTACCTTCAAATGTATCAATCTTAGATCTTGAAGATATTTCAGTTGTTTTCATCAGTTAAAAAATTAGTGTTTGGTTTTGATAAATCTAACAAATCTTTTTTCTTACCTGCTCAAACAATTGTATTTACCTGAGTATCTGAAAGAATTTCTGGTAAAGTTTGATCTTTGTATCTTCAAAAAAAAAAAAAATAAGATTTCAAAAAGACTGTTTTTCTCTTGACATTATCTGTTCTGGATATGACAACAAACTACATCTGACAGTAAGGTCTCTGAGAGGTTTTGTGAAGCATAGAGCCACCTCTTTATTGCTGTTGTTTTTAAATTCATCCTGACCAAGGATAGTACTATCTGTTAGGGTCCCAGCTATGGTCAAAACATGAAAATATAAAAATACATTACAAAAACTTCTAGTGATTCATTTTGATAGTAACAAAAATATTTTCAAGAATTACCAGTAATATTGGCTGCCTGGTTTGATTGAGTTGATGCTGATTTTTACGAGAAATTAAAACACAAAACAAAATTATGCTAATGAGTATTTATTATATTATTATTTATTATATAAATGTTTCATAAATATGAACCATTTTGTTGCTCAGTTATAATAAATAACGTTTTTCTTACCTGCTCAAACAATTGTATTTACCTGAGTATCTGAAAGAATTTCTGGTAAACATTTTGTTGCTCAATTTTTTTTCACATTTTTCCTTTAATTTAAAGATTCCGTCTTCCCAGAATTTTAGTGGTTTCTCAGCAAAGAACTCATTAAGGTGGTTTTTTATTATGTCATTTTTATTATGTTTATGCATACAAGAAAAACGCAAAAAGGAAAATTTATTGTCAATTTTAACAAAACATGTTCGAGAGAGAGGTTATTGCCTAAATATATGAACGTTCTCTTTACATAATGCTATTCTCACATTACTTCTGGCACACTGGTGTAATGTGTGTATATATATATATATATATATATATATATATATATATGAAGACTGCACAATGTCAGGGATAGAACACCTGCAGATATGAAATGTATGATCAGAGAAATTAATATGATCATTGCTTAATGCATGAAAATGCTAGTCAGCATGCGCAGTTACTGTTTACATTGTTTCTCTCTCCCCCTCTGGCCTGTAGAGTGTGTGTGTGTGTGTGTATATATATATATGTATATATATATATATACATACACACACAACACACACTACTGGTCATACATAATATTAGGCCACCTCAGTGTTTAAAAAAAAAATACTATTTTTTTAATATTTATTGCTGAGTGAATAATTGTAAATGAAAATATTTTTTTTTTTTTTTTTTTTTTTTGTTAATACTGCCCAATAACTTGTGCATCAAATGAATTTATAAATATTTAATAATTACCTATATTGCAGTTTCGTCAATGAAAGTATGAAGAAAATTTAGGGTGATTTGAACAAGTTCATCTTTGCTTCCTTGCTTTGTAAAGTTTTGCAAAAAAATAACTAAAGAACCATTCTATTTTCATTTGGCAATAAATCATAAAAATAGTATGAAATACATCATTTCTTTAAAAGAAAAAGGGTAGGCTAATAATTATGGACGGTTGTGTGTGTGTGTGTGTGTGTGTGTGTGTGTGTGTGTGTATAATGATTAATACAAGTCAAAATTTGTCACTTAGCTGATTACAGTTATCTTCAGTATCCTGGCTCTAGAGTTTTGAAGATTGACCCTCTGGGAATCACTTCATACACTCGTCAGGGAATAATTAACTGTTTATATTTTTTTATTATTTTATGCCCCCCCCCCATGGTGTATGCATATGTCTGCACACATGTAGAATGTGGTTATTTGTTCTTATCTTTATTTCTAACCCCCCACTACAACTTTTTCTCTTTTCCTTTTTCCTTTCAGTTGTAACTATTTTGACTTCCTGTTTTCCAGACATTCTGTCCTTAATTAGAGAGAGAAAGAGAGGGGAAAAAAATCTTTCAATCTCTCCATAAAATCTGCTACAGAACTGACAAGCTCTTGCAAAGTAGGGAAAGTACTCAATGCAAAAATTGTAGAGCAATAAGAATTTTTTTTTTTTTTTTTTAATATATAAATAATTGAACTTGTACTGTAGTTTCATGTTGCTGATCACCAGTCTGGTTTATCTGGTGTGTGAAGACTAAGATTAAATTGGTTTTTATTACACTTTATATAATATTGTAAATATAAATATCTATTACAAAATTAGTTTCTAAAAGAATAATTAATTTTTGATGAAAATATTGCAAAATCAAGAAAATGTTTTATGAGGATCATAGATTTGTTCAAGTTTTCATATGTATATGAGATGAAAAGTTTTCTTTTAGTAAGAAGTTGAATTGATAGAAAGATATTTTAAAATTGAATTAAGACCTATTAAGACCAAAAAGTTTTGAGTAAATATTTGAATTTTCATTTAAACAACAAAATTTGTTGAAGTGTGTTTTGTTTTTTTTTTGTTTTTTTTTTTGTTTTTTTTTAAAGAAATGTATAAGTAGCTTTCCACCCCCTCCTTTGTATAATTTGTATCAGGTCAGATGGATAAATTTCTGGACATGGATCTCTAAACATGCATTTGTAGCTCACAGGTGATGTTTGAATTAAGGTTGTGTGTGTACTTGTGTGTGTACATGTGTGTAAAATTCACTTAGAAAATGTTAATGTATGCATCGCAGCAGATTCAAGAATGTGAGCCAGGTACATATTTCCTTGTGTATTTATAGAAAAGTTTATTCATATTACAGATTACTGATTATCAGTGATTGAGCATTTCCTATTTACATATTTGTACCAGCAAACCTAAATATTCATTTTAATGTCTATATGCATAAATGACTTCATTTTTATTTTTTATTTATTTATTTATTTATTTATTTTTTTTTTTTTTTAGAAGTTAGAAAGCATTTTTGTCCAGGCTCTTTGTATTACAAATATCCTCAGAAAAATTGTCAGCTCCTTCTGATTTTAAATATATTTCTTCAAAGGTTACTTTTAGTGGTTAGCCTTGTTTGTGTAGACATTTTTTTCAAATAGTGTTTATTTTGTGTGTTGTGGTGCACATATGTGCATTATAGTGGATATTGGCTCGGAATGAGAAATCGGGGAGTTAAGTTTGAATTCCTTGCATTCGTTTACGCGCAAATACTCTTGGGGAAAGTATTAATCCGTCACTTTCCTCCAGTTATGGGTTAAATAACAGGACAGATTGGGTTCTATAGCCTTGATTAGCAATCAGTCTACTGCAGAAAGTAATGGCAAACTGCTGTGGGATAATCTTCTGCCCAGTCATGTCTCTTTCGAGACCTGATTGCCCAAGTGTGTATCACATATGGCACTTTACTGACTGACTGTTTTTGTCTACCAGCTTGCACACTCAAATACTTATAAAATGTAACCTATCCTGATTTGGCATTTTGACAATGTGGCTTCCCTTTGTCTTTTCTACAAATATTTTTATGTCAACTGCTCTGATTAGCTTTTTTCCCTGGTACCCCATCCACAGGAACTTAAGCATGTTACTAGATTGGCTTCTAGGTCCCACCCTTTTACTGTTGAAATAGTTAAATGTAATTGCCATTTCTACTGTGCAATTAACTTTTTTTGTTTGCGCATATTCAAGAACTGAATCCTTTGTGAAATTTTTTAATAAAGCTGTTTTTGGAGTTTCCGAGGGAGATGCCATCAAAAGAACTAAAGAAAACTTCCAACAACTCTTCCCAAAAACCAAAACAAAGCGACCCCCAATGTGAGTGGTTCCAAAATGGAGGATTGATTTGCTATAACATTGTATGAGAAACTGAGGCCCTCCCCCACCAAATTGTTTAATATTGAAATTTTTCTCTCTCTCTCTCTCTCTTTATTTTATATAATCGGAAACTTTATGTAATAACCGATAAGACTACACTGGAGAGAAAAAATGAAAATGAAAAACAATAAATTTAAAGCTGGTGGTAGTCTCCTTCAGGTCAGCTGAAAATCCTCTACAGATTAAATAGCCTCATCAACCCACATTTGGCCATTATGATGAGTAGAGCTACACCCCAGACATGGTCAGTCAGGGAGGAGTCCCAACAGCAGTGAGACAGCCCTGGGTTTGGATTCACAATGTAGTGGTAAGA
Source organism: Ascarosepion bandense (assembly GCA_037127315.1). Lineage (NCBI taxonomy): Eukaryota > Metazoa > Mollusca > Cephalopoda > Sepiida > Sepiidae > Ascarosepion > Ascarosepion bandense. The sequence goes on from JBBBDQ010001474.1 coordinate 1,889,050, forward strand.
GGAGTAAAGTGTCAGTTTGAATTGATGCTAGGAGGATATGTATTTAGTCACCAACCAACTAATCTAGTAATTATTTGATTTGCCACAGTGATTTTTTTTTTTTTTTTTTTTTTTTCTGGGTTTCTTCTTGTGATAAAACACCTGGATGTCACTATGACAATAAAAATAAATTTTAAGTCCTTTTTTTCATAATCTGTTATAATATATGCATGTATCATTAATGCAAAAACAAATATGTACATACAGGTTCATTTGGTACTGCGACAGCAGCAAGACTCACTGTTGTTGCTATATATATATATATATATATAATCTACATCAGAATCTTAGCATTGTTAGAAAATGTGCGTGTGCGCTAGCCTTTTAAATATCTGTATAAATAAATAAAATATATATATATATATATATATATATATATATATATACATACACACACACATACAGTCATAGAATAGATGAGTCATTTTGCAGTGGAAGCTGGGTGTGAAAAAGAGACAGGATGATGGGGTAAAGAAAAGTCTATAAGAATGATGTCTGTGATGGTAGTGATGTCTTCGTTGTTGTCAGCATTCTTTCTTTGGTCCAACAAGCGTAAACATTCACATTTCTTTCATTTTTTTTTTTCTTTCCTCATTTCTTCCTTCCTTTCTCTTTCATTCTTTCACTCAAGGCATGGCTGTCTAATATGAAACTGTCATTACCGTGCACTTATTTTTAAGTGTGTGTGTCTGTGTACCGGCATGTTGGAAGTGAACTTTTTGTTTTCTTCTACCATGATACGCAGTTCTCTTTTTTTCCTTTACTAGTAACATTTTTATGACCTTATGCATAAGGCAGACCAAAAAAAAAAAAACAAAAGTTTTCTTTTTAATTTATTTATTTATTTATTTATTATTTTTTTTATGCAGTGTGGCATGGGTCTGGGATGATTTTAAACTCTTTTCATAACTCTTTATAGTTTCTAAATACTTTCGATTTCTGTGGTTTCATTTGAAATATGATTTTCTCTTAGTAAAAAAGAAAACAAAGTGCAAAGTGTAGTATCTGTTTTTATAAAAAATGTGCAATAAATTTTTGTGTTGTTGATGCTGATCTTTTTTTTTTTTTTTTTTTTTTTTTAATAATGCTTCTTGGTTTGATGTTTCCTGAGTATAGTTTAGAGATTAATAATTTTTTCATAATGAGGACTTAGTAATTCTTGAATTTTGTGAAAAGCATCTCTAATGATTTACTTTTTTGTAATTACACAAAATAGGATGTGTGTTAACACTAAATTTATTTTACCTTTAAAGTTAGGTAATTCTAAAAGTGTTAAGTCTTTAACAATGCAAGGTATACAGATGGCAAGAAGAAAGGAATATCAATTGCAAAAAAACAAATATGACCATTAAAAAAAAACAAAGATTTCAATATGTGGGCTATGAATTTAGAGATGTCAAAATCAAGCAAGTAGGATGTGTGTTGTTGTGCAATGGATATCGACACGGAACAAGAAATTTGGGAGCTGAGTTCAAATTCCAGTTTAATTACTTGCATTCACTTTCACACAAATACCCTTGGGAAAGGTATTAATCTGTCTCTTTCCTCCAGTTATGGGTTAAATAACAGGACAGATTGGGTTCTATAGCCTCAGCTGGTAATCAGTCTACTGCAGAAAGCAATGGCAACCTACTGCGGAATTATCTTCTGCCCAGTCAGTCATGTCTCTTTCGGGACATGATCACCCAAGCCTGTATGGCTCTTAAATGACTGACTGAATATAATAGTTGTAAACATGATGAAGGCTTCTACTAGTCATAAAGTGGGGGATCAGTTTTTTATTGTTATGAAGTAATGAACTGATCCCCCACTACTTAATAATATAATACATCTCTTCTCCCTCTAGCTATGAGTCAAATAACAGGACAGATTAGGTTCTATAGCCTTGGCTAGCAACCAGTCTACCACAGAAAGCAATGGCAACTTACTATGGGATAATCTTCTGCCTAGTCAGTCATGTCTCTTTTGAGACATGATTGCCCAAACCGTGTATCCCATATGACACTTAACTGACTGAAATATTTGGAAAGTGCTTTAACAGATGACGATAAATGTGACACTGAAATCCAAAGACACATTACAATAGAGAAAGACGCCTTTTAAGAAATGAAAATTTTACTGAGCTGCTATGCAATATCAGTCCTCCTATATTGCAGTGAATACTGGACAAATTCCTTACAGATGAAAAGGAGACTTAAAGTATCAAATGTAATTCTATAAGAGGATGCTGAGAATACCATAGCTGGATCATGTGAACAAGGAAGTTTGAAGGAAAACTTGAGGACAATTTGAGTTTGAGGACAACAAGTGACACTTAAATTCAGAAAGCATTGAAATTTCTTGGACATATAATGAAGAGATCTTGGAGAATTTAACACTCACATGAAATTGAAAGCAAGAGAAGCAGAGGGGGAGGACAGTGAATATCCTACCTAACAAGGTTGTGTAAATTGTAGAATTCTTAGATAGCAACAGCCATTAATCAGTTGAAGTTGAAACTGACAGCTTCGAGATGCCCAGCAAATTGGTAGATGGTTTATATAAGAGCCTGGGAGATTCCACTCTGATATCTAGGCAAGTCTATTCTGTAGATTCTGATTGGCTGATGATTCCAGTGTGGATATTGTGCTCAATAAATATCAGCACAATATCCACACTATGGTGAGATTATAGAAGGACATGTATTGAGTTACAAGCCTGTTTATTTTTGTCTACGAACTGGACGCTAGTTGGAAACGTCCTTGTGAAGGTGTCTCATACTCTTAATTGTTCATAAATGAACAACAGAATAGGGAATGAGATGGATATTAAAAAGAATAATATTACTAAGAGCAACAAAGTATGAGAAGTTTTAGAGATACATAATTATGTATGTCCTGAAATGACATGACATAAAATATTTGAGATGCAGTATTACAAGGGGGGGCTACAGAAAATGCTATCTCATTTGATCAAGAATCTGTGAGTTCTTTGTTTTGATAAATTAACACAAAAATACCCATAAAATTTCATTTATTAGAATTTTCTGATTAATCTTAATTCTTAAATTAATATCTGAATATATTCGTAGTTAATTCTATGGCAATAAAATATCTAGAAATTCCCTGTTAAATTCATTGTTAAATATTTGAGCTTAACAAAATATTGCAATGACAATCATAAGTTTGAATGCTGGTCGTTATTTAAAGAAGTGAGTGAGTACAAATGAAAAGATTCAAAATTGCCAACTTTTTCAATTTCACTGATGATGTTAAATGAATTTGTTTTTCCTTCATTCTTTTATTTTCTCACTGAAACCAAGTAGTGTCTCTGATATGTGTTTTCTATCCTTCCATGAGATCAATATAGAATAGTCTACTATTTATGAGGTATTGGCAGGGTATAATGATCATGCTAAGGAAAGGACAAACAG